>CM073590.1:42087894-42347894 GCA_037074705.1 Zhengitettix transpicula
AATTTCAGTTTCAACCAAAGTTTTTTCGGAAAAAATATGTATGGAGCAAACTGAAGCATGAGATTCAATTAAAATATATTGTCACCATAATTTTTCAGCTAAGTAATTATCATATAAGAGATACGGAGCTCCGGATAAATGGGCACATCACACACACACGTTAGTTGAAATATCAGGATCAACAAGAAAAAAATTGGAAAAAAACACTATCCATATAAACATGTTTCTGGATTACCATACTGTAAATGTCTCCGTTTTTCATATAGGAATTGCCTTTGTTCGCAGCATTTTGAAAGAACAATATAAGTGTTTCAATGTTTAATTATAGGCTGATTTTTCCCTCTGAGTTATATATACCCTTAGAATGAAATTACGCTACGGTAGTTAAGTTCATCGTCAAAATCGTCTGGACGTGGCACACAAAACTAATACTACCGTATATCCTCTTAATTTTTTCTACTCAATGTTAGTTTCTCAGAAAAGTAAAATTTAATGTCTAATATCGGCCTACTTAAGAAATACATCAGAGGTCTTAGTCAGTTATCACCTATAATTTACTATATTCGTCCTCTAGCGTTTCAGATATATAATATGAGTTGCTGTAGAACATTTTTACTTAAAATGCCTAGATACGCTTTTAACTGTTGATTTCATTTACAACCATATATAACTGTGCTTTTAATTTAGCCGCATAAAAGTTACATCTGAGGCATATTGTTTAAATAATGTGTAGTTATTGATACTACTATAGTTGTTATAAATTCAATTATTAGTGTAAAAAACCATCCAAATAAGTATAAAATATTGAACGATTAGTTCGGTCTGGATTTTCTGTGAAGGAAGATATCCTGAAATTTTAGGCACGTCATCAGATTAGAGCCAAACTCAGCAACGGCAGCTATTCGTGTCCATATTCAATTCAACAGAAACAATGCGATTTTCTCTACAAAATTAGATCTATGTGAGACCTCTTCCGTTTAGACTAATACATTGGATGTTCTCTGCAATGAAATACTCGTAATTCTTAATCTCAGGCCTATTTTTGTGGTCGTAAGTTTTTTGCCAGTTTTGTGTTTACCTTTCATATACTCTTACTCATAACATTAAACTCGTGTTAACATGATAATTTAAATTTTGCATATATATTTTTTCTATTTTCAACAATATTAATAATTACGAGGGTCGTTCAGAAAGCGTTTGGCCATAAATAGAAATGGCGCTCGTATTCTCGATTTGTAGTGTAATCATTTAGATGGCATATTATGATGTTTCAAATATCTCACTTCAAGATTTTGATTGCAGTGATGAAGAGAAGGTAAAAAATGTAAGTTTAGCGTTAAAATTGAATAAACACTATATTAGGGCAGTTATAAAAGGTTTAAACACAACAATAAAAGAGAAGTTAAATAATAAACGTACACATTTGGCCTAGAAAAAGTTATTTTCACCACAAGTTTGCTTTTTAGTGATATATATCTGCTGAGTGAGAGCAATTTAAGCTACGTATTTTACTAATAATTTCGGGCATTCTAACTGCTGTTAGAAAAATACGATCTCTATTTTGTGGGATGAATTACATAATTCGTAAAAGTCTTCTGTGTCCATCACATTTTTATCTACTGTTGTTGTACACATTTACGAAAGATGGGTTAAACGCAATAGTTGCTTCTATATTCCTTATCATTTTACCTTCGTTAAGGTGATTAATTTAATTTGTTTTTCTGTTACCTTTGCCTCTAACTGTGTTTATTATGTTCCAGGAGGTTTAAATCTTGTTGCTTTTTTTTAGGATAACACACTACATGAGGGGAATCCACATGGTGGCAACTCCCCTTTAATAGCATAGGAAGGGATTTGAAAGGGAGGATGCGGAAGGGTAGAGGAAGTTAGCTAAAGGTTAACTAGGGCCCCCGTGCTATATTTTTAAGTATCCTACCCGGAATTCACCTAAAAATAATGCAGGACAAACCCTAGAAACCTGCATCAGGTAGGTCAAGCATTGGGTACTTGTCCCACGCCCATCCGATGGCGTGAGAGGGGTTTGCTGCGGGGACGCAGTATTCCCTTCTCCGTGCCTCGACCAGTTGTTCCAATGGGAAAGCGAACAACTGTCCAAGATCTGTGACCCAATTTTGTTGCTAGAATTTTCTACGTATTTAAAGTTATCAAGTTTTTTAACTACTGACAGAACTTTTTTGTATGATGTTTAAAAACTGGTGACGTGAACGGTTCTTTAAATTTATACAAGTGACACAATCTTTATCTTGACTCCATGATTCCTAGCGGTAGCCACGCAGTTGGACGGTATCCTTTTTAACGAATTGATGGTAGTGGAGCAATATTGTCAATTACCGAAGGAAAATTTCAAACATGATATTAGGCTCACTCACTGTTAAATATAATATTGACTTACCTGACCCAGGGTTTTCCCTGTATCACTTTTAGACGAATTGACGGGTTGGATCCCAAAAACTATTCCTGGGGCCCCTAGTTAACTCTTGGTTACTTTGCTCTACATTTTCTCATCCCCCCTTTCAGTACCTTTCCAATGCTATGAGAGGGGAGTGGTCACAATGTGGATTACATTAACCATAGCCTCTCTACAAACACTTATTTTTCTTCTTTTCCACTGCTTGTAATTTTACTGAGACCCTTTCGAATTTAGCGCGATAAATTTGATACCATTATACTAGGTTTGATTATTTGGAAAAGATCTTCCACTATGAGCATTAATTGGTCTTTATGATCGGAAATAGCAGTGTGTATTACTTTTATGGAATAAATTTGTTGGTTAAGGTTTGTTAACTAATAGTCAAAGCAAGTGGTTGAAGGAATGTTACTCCAGTAGCACTTCTGTTTCTGAGAGGAAAACCGTATGTAATGAGTCAAGGTGTTTAGTTTTCCTGGTATCGCTCAAAATATTCAGGATAACAATAGAGATTTCCTTATTGAGTTTGCAGATAACACGCTTTAATAAATTCAAAAAAATATATCTGAATCACATTCAGGTTAATTGACATAAGAACTATGTTTTTAGCAGGTTTTAATTGTTACAATTTTGGCGGCACTACATTAGAAAGTTTCAAGACTAAGTATTCTAATAATCTTAAGTTTTATGAGGTGGGTACTTTGACCGCATTTGTTTTTCTATCAACAACTCGACAACTATACGCCAGGTCGGGAACTTTTGGGACCATCCTCGGATCGTTTCAAAGAAGCTGCAAAAAATCTCATAGCTTGGCATTCGATACAGCTTAAACCGTAAATAAGACGTTGTTTCCCCTTCCGGAAGTCGATTTTCACATCCCTGGTTTCTGTGCGATAATCGTATCCACTGTGTATTTTCCAGGTCCTTTGAGCACATTTAATCGCCAAATTTCGACGTAGATACAAATTTTTTCTGCATGCTTGTGTCCCGAAAATGGATGTCACTTGTGGTCGACCGCATTCCTTGGAGTCCAGTCCGAGTTCAATCAATATCATCCTGAGATTTGGTGATTGCAAAAAAAAACTACATGGCTATGCATAAAATGTAAACAAAAAATATAGTATCTCACGAAACGTTCGTATAGTTCTGTATTCGATGAAGGAATTTATGAAACTTTATATGATGCATTTCGGCTGCTATACTTGTTCACCTGAGGAAGTTCCAAGAAAAGGAACGAAACTTTGAGACATATATATATATATATATATATATATATATATATTCAATAGTATTTCGTGACATTTTGACTGTTTATTTGTTTATAGATTCAATTGATATCAGGTAAATATAACTATAGATACGGTTCAATGAATGCGAATGTATTCCTGAATTCAGTATATATAGTACTGCAATTCGAAACCGTCCATTTTTCCTGTTTTTTCTGTGCTCCAAGATAGCTAAATACCAATGAAGTATCGCTGTGATACGCAAGGGCCGAACATTTTTTTTCTTTTCATTATGCTGTTGTGGTCGCCTGCTTTACAACGAAGCCCCACGACGCCTGCGTGCAATCAATACTTCGCATCAAGTGGCTCAAGACACGCGCCATCGAAGACCAGCCAAGAAACGATTTATAGAGAAGAAATTCTTCGCTGCAGCCCATTATAAACTTAGAAATTTGTCGCTAACAACAGAAGCATTAATTTAATATTGTTCTCAAAGTATATCATCAATGTTTAGAATAATACAGTATGTATAATTGTGTATAACTACGAACGCATGATACAGTACTCAGTGAATACAGTTGATGTGAAGGCAGTATAAAGAAACAGTAACTTCTACGAGTCCTGTACTTATGTAGAGCTAAACTACGTAGTAATCATTATAACAGTTCTTGAAACAGAGAAAAGTCGTTTCATAATTTTTAGTACGGTTGCAATTTGTTGTTCACTGTGACGATTATCGAGCTATGTTCGATAAATAAAAAACGACCATACTTCCTTTTCATCGTGGCTGTTGTCAAGTATTAATAACAATAAATTACGGCTTGTAATAATTCTATAAATGTCTATAATTCACTAAAATGTGGTTTAATAGTAAATGGACACATTTTGGACATTTTATGGCTATTGAAACTAAAACTACTTTTCTTCAGAAATTGGAGACAAAATTTATATGAATTATTTCCTGGACTTTGAAAGTTTGATTACTGCGGAAATTAAAAGATGGGCCTCTTACTAATAATTACCAATAAAAAAACATCAGAGAAATCATCCACTTTTCTGTTTGATTGTTAATGACCGCTAATGGAATGTTGCTATAATCCTACACTAACATCTGCATACCTACAACGGTGCGTACAAGCAGCTAGATACAAACTAAATGAAGTGAGCCTGTCAGAGCTGTTGTTAGCTCTCGTAAGCCGAGGCACCTCTGCCTGTTTTGAGAGGAGTATGTTGCGGTGTCGCAGACCTTGGACATAAGTAATAATTGTCTGCTGTTCCTATTAGAACAATCGGTCAGCGGCCTCCTAAACCGGAAAAGGCATGGAGAAGGAAATGTGTGATTCCACAGCAAACTACACTTGAGCCATCGGAAGGGCGTGGGACAAGTAGGCCTACCAAGAACCCGACCTATCTGATGCAGGTTTCCTAGGATTTGCTCTGCCGCCCGGGAGCCTTAGTTGGCCCTTGGCAACATTGGTCTCCGTTCCGCATTCCCCATTTCATATCCCATCCTGTGCTATAAAAGGGGAGCTGTCAACACATGGATTACCCTTATGTGAGTCTAAAAATTCAATACTTCATACTGTAACATAAGGGCTGAGTAAATAAAAGTGACAAGTAAACGAACAAAATTTGTTGGAAATTTTCTATATTTTCCTGATAGTACTTTTGTATCTTGAAATACAATGAAATAAGTATTTTGCATAAACCATCAAATACTATTGAATTAATTATACCTATTTTTAATAAGAGGTGCACTCTCGTACGGTAAAGAAAAATCAAGCACCACAATCCCTCTGACACCACCCGCTTCCACCAACACAAGCACGCGCTTTACGTTTATAGTAAACGTGTGTATTCTCCTCACTATTGTGTTAGTAACGCGGCTTTGTATTTGCATATGCTGCCAAAGCATATTAAAATGTATGCGATGTCATGAAAATGTAACAGACATAATGTTCATAATGTTTGTGCGCTTTAAAATTCTATGTGTACGACGTTTCTACATGAATAGTGCCGATTAAACAACAACCCAAATTTTATTGTTTTGACTAAATTCTTCAAGAGTAAGCACGCTGTTTGAAAAAACGGCTGAACTAAATTTCATGATATTTGGATCCGCTTATGGAAACGGACTTATTAAAAAATTCGAAAACTTATCCTTAACACCACAAATTAATGGGCTTCTAAATTTCGAAAAAAATCATCTTACCTACAAAGCGTGTTCTTTGAGTACGGAAGTGTATCTACATCAGAATTGAGCTCAAACGGTAGTAGAGGCTTACAAAATCTTTAAGAAAATTGATTTACCCTTTTTGAAGCGTGTAATATGAATCACGATTTAAGATTGGCGCGACGGTTTTAATAATGAAAGTAGGCTATATCCATACTAAATCTTGGATATTTTAATGTCCGTTGCAGCTTCGTTGCCATATTATAAAATGCATTAGTTTTAACTTTTTGACAAAAATTTTCAAAGTTTTCATAGACGCCCTAAAGCTCTCCTAAATTGTATTCTATTACAAATAATAAGATTGAATTAAATGTTCGGTTAAAGATAATGGCGAAAATTTCAGACTCCAGTTGTTTTAAACTAGGTTCAATCCCAACTGTGAGCGAATTGTTTCAGTTATTAGTATTCAATAATTCAACAACAATAAAAATTTATTAATAAATTAAATTTTTCAAATAAAACGCTGATTGTTTCCAAACTACTTCATGTAAAAATTGAACACCGCTTTTTACTATCAAAAAGTTATAAAAAAAGGTAAGAAAATGATATGATAAAAAAAATGTAAAATCCGTCCCACCTCATTTCTAACTTCTTTGACGTAAAACGTCCAGAAAACCTTAGTTTAAAAGCAGAGACAGAAGGTAGCTCCGTCCGTCTCTCCAGGAAGGTTCCACCTGCGAGAGCTGAGACCAGCTCCCACTGATAACTCGACTGCTTAAGAGATTAGCAAGTAATGTACATTTAAATTTTCGCGTTGACACTGATGGATGGAAGTGGTTAACTAATGTCACAAATGGTCGTCTATCTCGCGGTAATATAGAAAGTTTAACCTCAAAACTAATAAACTGAACTCAATAAAATGATTATGTCTCGGAGGAAATAAACGAAACGTAGTTGTTTGATGCAACTGTTCATGACTCTCAAGACAAGAGAAAATGACATGTTTTCGTGGGTTTTAAGGTATTGATCTAAGAATACTCTTGCTGTTAGAATTTCTTTTACAGCCAGCAGGAAAAATTATGGGTAGTGTTTTTGCGTTGCCAGTCTAAATCTGTCTGATGACCACAGCTTTCCTCTACTTCGTTAGAGAAGCCGTCGGGCAGTACCTACAATGAAAGAGAATAGCCGAATTTAAATGTTTCATTATTTAAAGCACTATCAAAAAGATAAATATGAAACGAACCGAACGGGCTCTATGGACTTCGGTCACTATTGTTACTATTATTGTTATTGTCATTTGACCATATGGTTCTTATTTAGGCAAGGACACTGAGTTGTGCAAATCGCCTGAGTGTACCTCGATTAGTGAGTTATAATTTTAAGATCATTATCTGTAGATATCATATTTAATACTTTTTCACAGCTGCATGCAATTCCATCATGTGTCAACCATGAGCTGGGTAAATAGATGGAAAAGAAAATATTGGGAATGATTGATTTGAAACTTAATTTCTACGAATATTTATCAATTTTTCAGTCACAGAAATAAGACATTCACATCTCTACATTGTTTTTCTAATCAGGTAAGTCAGGCAGAAATTTATCGCTGTTTTCGAATTTGTTTCCATTTTAATTCAGTTATCAATTCCTTAGCCAACCTTTTTTTCTGAATGAACGTAAAAAAGCACAGAACTTTTCATTTATCTCAGCCTCGGCTTGCCAGTTGTGGGAAGAGTATTACACCTTGGACGCGATGAGTCTGCCACTTGAGGATCCTCGGCACACTTGCTTTCACTGCGACTCTGTGATGTAAAGCCGAAAACATTGAAGAGATTTCAGTCATTCCCTTAAATAAGCTTCTTAATCGTTTGTTTAGTGACAGACTACTTGAGAGCTGTCCGTTTTGGAGCTCCGCCATTAAAAAGCATTAGTAGAGATGGAGAAAAGGGATGATGTGGAACAGGTAGTCAAGGGGTGACTAGGGCCCCCGGACTGTAGTTTAATGATCCTCCCCGGCATTCGCCTCAATATGGAGCAGAGAAAATCCCTAGAGAAATCAGCATCAGGTAGGTCTTGCTCTTGGTACTCGTCCCACGTCCTTCCGATAACGGGAGATCACGGTTTAGTAAGGGGACGCAACTTAACCGGCTGCATGCTTCCACCTATTTCGGGGGAGGTCCAATGACAATTTTTACCATATACTCAACGTCTGCGACCCCGAAATATAAACCCCTTCAAATTCAGCCTAGGTGTCACGGTTAAGAACAGGAACGCCCCAAAGGAGGAATATAGCCCTTTCATCGTCATCATACATATCCCTCCTATATTCTTAATCGTTTCATTTGTCTCTATTTTATGACCGTAGAAGTTTAAAGAACATTGTGGAGAGGTATAGTATGGTCTAAAGCACGAGATGCTATTAAAGGGGAGTTACCACCACGTGGATTACCCTCATGTAGCCTGTTACCCTAAAAACAAAAAGAATTGTATCCACTGCCGGTGGGAGGTGATCTTAGCTCTTGCAAGCGGTAATTTTATTGAGAGACGGAGGTGGGCTACGTTCCCTGATTCCTTCATCTCTCTCGGCTTTTAAAGTTTCCACAAGTCAAAGTCCATCAGCCTGTTGTGAGAGATGTATGTTTTGGGGTCACAGACTGTGGGCATACAATTCCTATTGGAACAGTCGGCCAGCTGCCTCATAAACTTCCGAGGCGTGGAGAACTGTCTCCCGCCATCGGAACTGCGTGGGACAAGTACCAAGTGTCAGACCTAACTGATGCAGATTTTCTATGTTTTGTCCTACATCACTTTTGGTCGAATACCGGGTAGGATCCTTAAACTATAGCCCGGGAGCCCTAGTTAACCCTTGGCTACCTACCTCTGCCCTCCCGCATCCCACTTTCAAATCCCTTCCTATGCTATTGAAGTGGAGTTGCCAGCACGTAGATCACCCTCATGTAACCTGTTACTCTAAAACAAACATAAAGAATTGAGCAGAAAGTAATACTGGTCTATTATTAGGTTCCATCCCAGAAATTCTGATAAAATATGACCAGAAACGTGAAGTCCTTCGAACGATCACAGCTTTACATCGTTGCGTATAGAGATCAAAATTCACTAGGACGTTCCTCTCCCGACACGCGGCGCTCCCGCGATTCCACTGATATACACAAATTAGAAGGTAAATACAAAGCAAAAATTATTAGCAGATATTTGTTAGGTTGTTATCAAAATAGCATTAAACAAAGAATTTAGAAAAACAATTTTAGGCACGGAATTTTTGTATGTGTGTATTAAAATCGATTGAACTGCAACTGAATATAGTAGTGCATCTTAATATATCCAGAGATGAATTTCTAAATACATCACATAAAAGCGAATTGATAGCGTAATAATTCCTTTACAATTTGCTGTAATTAGCAGATACATAAACTCTGTGATAAATACATACAGTTATTCGAGGCGAATGAAAACCAAAATATGCGTTTTGAGCGATCGGGAGGTCTCATGAACTCCAGCGAAATTCCGCGGATAGTAAACTATTTGGCCTTTACAGTATCTTGATATAATATTTGGTATAGCTCTTAGACACTCAAAATCGTCTATTTATTTATTTATTCATAATCAATTAACACACACAAAAGTTTCGTTTTCTTCAGGTATTTATTAGTATTTGCAATTATCTAAGAATTTAAATACAAATAAATTTAATAATTTATAGCTTTTTGAAACTATAAATAAGTAAAACTTTGTTTACAAACCAGGTAGTTATTTTTTGTAATAATCAAATATGTATTGTCTAACCTGTGTAGAGTCTGTAGATGGAGACTAATTATGTTATACATAGCACCAATAGAGGCTTCTATTATTCTATACAAAATATGTATAATATTAAATATCGAAATAGACGGCCTTGAGTCAGAAAAGTATAGTTTATTAATGAAAAATATTAAAGCATCTACCTTCGTGAAATATTTCATACATTATATGTTGGTCTTACGCAGATAATTGCTTACCTGATGAGGTACCAAAAGAGATCGAAACGTCGTGATATTAATATTTTGTCTTAATTAACATTATACTTTTCTGTCTCAAGTCAGTCTATTTATTTATATTAATATAAATGTCAGATATTTTTTCATACTTATGAGTATTAAATATCTGACGTACAAACAGACATATTTTTAGGTACAATTCAAACTTTCGATTGGTATAATTTTCAAATTATTCCTTTAGTATGCAATTATAAATTGAAATTAATATCAGAAATGTTGATTAAAACAGGCAAGGCAGCAAACGTTACCTCTAATTATGTTATGCACAATTATTAAAACAGTCACGCCTGAAGAGATCCTAAAAGGGACGAAACGTCGTATAATTAAGTTATGATGATATGCATTTCTTACTCAAAGCCGTATAATTTAGATTTAAAAAATAGAAGAATTAGCAGTAAATACAAAATCAGTTACAGATTTTTTAAGTACGACTTAGGGTATCGTTCCTTGTTTTTTTTAAAAAATTTATTGTGTTTTAAAAAATTGGTTATTTAATTAAATTTCTTTGCGATTTATCTTCAATACCGTAAAATATTTATATACACGTGAATTTTTTTCTAATACATGAAACGAAACACGTGTTGTGTATGTATTTAATATTTATTAATGGCTGTAATTTTGTAAACAATACCGTTTCAATATCCGTATAACTTTTACTTTATTCTGGTATTGAAGTGCATTGCCATTTTCGTGGCAACAATTGTTAGTGATTCCACTGTTTAATGTAAATTATGTAAATGATAAATTGGTGCCGTGTTTTTGTAGGTTCCAGTTCGAGGGAGGATGAAATCTCAGATCATCTTGAGGGAGTGAGGGACGCCATGACAGTCTAACCCACGAGTGTCATTTGTCTGGTTTCGTAATCAGAACCATTATTGGTATAATATTATACACTTCCAGACCACAGACGGATCATGTCCACCGATAGATACTTCAGAGCGTGGAAAAGTTTCGTCCGTAAACAGATGGTGGATTGGAATAATAAATTTTACGCCCTAAGCTCTGTAGCCAGTTTGGTAAAATTTTGCTGCAGTAGTACGTAGTTCAACGGTCTTACGTAAACCAAGAAATAACTCCGACATTATGTGTAATTTTGTTTGCCATCATAACAATAAATCTTATATGATTAGTTTGAATGTATTGGTACATTTTCATTTCAGTTTCGTAGATATTACACGGAGTTACGTAATTACGCGTAATGACCAGTGACGTTGAAAAGATAACGAAATCTCTGGTGCTGTGTCACGACAGTTACTGCGCCTTCGGGCCTTGCCTTAGGAAAACATATTCATCAGAGTTCGTCAGCTCACCAAATGGTTTCAGTTCTGATGTACTTTGTACTTAATTAACTAACTTTAATAACCTATAAATGACTGGATTCTCACTTACAATTTGATTGAAACAATCAACCTGATATTACTTTCTTGACATTTACAGAAATGGTCTAAGCAAAACAAATGTACTAGATAACAACTGTAAGCACCATTCTACAGGTGTTGTCTCTCTGAACAGAAGTTATTTATTATTTATTTTTAATTAAAGGATGAGAATTAAAAAATCTCTCCGGTCGAGAATTTTCAATCCTGATTCTTTAACTCTATTTCATGGATTATGTGGCCAAGCTTAGTTTTAAAGCATTTCTTCTGTTTAATTTTTTGTCAATTATGTTTTAAACACTTGGTAAAGATTTTATCGAGTATTTCGTTGTTTATAATATAGGAAACTGTCAGAAAGGTTCAAAACAGTTCGAAGAGGAAATAATTCTGCCCATCTACGGGTAAAGAAGAGTAACAATTATCACTCTTCATTTGACAAAAGGCGGCAAAATATCTGGTATGTGGTCCAGTATACGGTACATGGAATATCTACATAAATGCCATGATTAACGTTTATCAAGTAGACTGGGCATACGGTAAAAGGCGAATGTCGAATGACGAGAAATGGCACTTCTTGGGCATCGTCCGTTTACGCAGATAATAAGGCTTGATCTCAACCTTTGTGGCTCAACTGATTACCGAGGCTAGTGACCGATATAGCAGCGGACATAGTTACCGTTATTCCCAAATTCTTGGACCACACATCACACTCGATTACTCGTCTGTTTTTAACTGCCACTTCTTCTACTTATGATTTTCCCTTTCGATAGAAATTTAATTGGGTAACATGATAATCTCGAATGTTGCTTCTGATCGTAATTCAGCTTGATAATTGTTCAGTCATAGTAGTGTAAAATGTTGTTTTACTGCTGAATATTTATTCAAAAATATTATAGCTTATGAAAACGTAATAATATTAATTTTATAGTCAGTCTGAGACAGAAATTTGGACTCTGATAAAACTATGTTTGTTGTCGGTGTATATTTTCCACGATTGTTTTTACTCAGTCACAATTTTGATAATAAAACTAATTTATAATCTTTTATAAAATTATTTTGTTCAATTTTGAGAACTGAATCTTTCGGTAATATTACCATAGAAAAAAGGTGGAAATTTAAAAAAGACATTTTCAATTTCATCCTTATTCCTAAATTTACTTAATCCTGGCTTGAGGCTTATAATAAGCCTTCTTCTATATGTTTGAATGTAAATAGATTAAAAACCTATAATAAATGTACGCAAGGAAATTCGTTCTTCATTTATGTCTTGAATAGGCAACGAATGTTTGTGATAGAGTACGTAGTCGGAGAGACGCATGGAGGGTCGGGAATCGACAAGGTGTAGCTTAGTGGTCAGAGCAGCGGTAGGCAGAAGGTCCTGAGTTCGATTCCCGGTCTGGTCGACATTTTTCCATTTATGGATAAGAAAGATAGCCAATACAGACAAAAAGGGCAATATAAATACCACACAACGTTTCTGAGAACCTTGTCCTTTCGTCAGATGCTAAGGAGAACCTAGAGAAACAAGCTTTTGAGTGTTGTCAACTGAGCAGTGCAGTTGTGTTTCTCTAGGCTCTTCTTAGAGCACCTGACGAAAGGACAAGGATCCCAGAAACGTTGTATGATATTTATATTACTTTTTTTTTGTCTGTATTGGCTATCTTTCTTATCCATTATTTTCTATCAGACGTAAATTTTTTCATTTTTCCATTTATACTCCAGATATTTTCAATTTAACAATATATGTTATATATATTTGCCAGCATTCATTTTCAAATTATCAAAATAACCCATGTAATTAATTAATTCTACATACCTTCAACATGTCCCAAATTTATTTGTTCCCCACGAAGAAACTGTGAAAACTTGAGTTCATCAATTTCCAGTACGGATGCACATCTCTCTATTTCCGAAAGCCCCGGTTTTCAAAATTAAATAATTCTATAAAAATTATTCATTAGTTTTTATTATTAAAATTGCGACTGTTTAAAAACCCATTTGGAGGAAAAATACAATATCAAATATCAGTCATATTAAAATTTAAAATTATTGAAGAAAACCTATAAGTTTATTTCGTTACTAACAGTTTCATTCTCCCTCAACGTTACTTGTTCACGCCAAATAATTATTTAATTCAAACCAGAGCTGGAGACCACGTTTTACTAAGCTAGGGTCTCGTTCCCTCGGTAGTTACATTTTATCCAGGAGGTGTTTGAAAAGCTGTAGGAAACTACGACGACTCGTTCTTAGAAACTCGAGATTATATCCAGTTATAAACGAGCATTGTGATGACTTGTCTTTATCAGCCCATCTAACGTCGAGTGATGTCTGCTCTATTGTTCGGACGGATATTGCCTGGTGGGCTTTAATATTTATACAGGCGGCGTGTAATGAAGTAACTTTACTAATTCCAGCGTTTCCTGTGCGCACGCCCAGGTCTAATCTGTGTTGAGTCGATAGGTGCAGACTAATTATGTTACACAGGAACCCGCGGGGACAGACAACTCATTAGCACCAGCACCCAAAGGCTCTTATTATTCCTTACTTCTCCTATTTTCATCTTTCGTGTATGCTGCCAACAACATTTATTAGGCCTACGCGTGTATGTAATGGTCTGCTAAATGAAAAGAATATTATGGTGTTGATGTGCACTTGCCTCTGAAACATTTTCAGTGGTAATTTCTCAGTTCCCTTTTTTAACTTAACGGTCTTACTTGAAAAATCCAGGGGAAATTTCGTTACAATATGACAGTGGGAGATCAAATATTCAATGGTATGCAATATTAATTTTTTGTCTAATATTTTTATTCTTTTAAAAAAATTTTTTAATAAAATATATTGTTTGGATCTTGTTATCGCTAAATCATTTTTTTAGGGTAACAGGTTACATGAGGGTAATCCACAAGGTGGCAACTCCCCTTTAATAGCATAAGAAGGGATTTGAAAGGGGGGATGCGGAAGGATAGAGAAGGCAGCCAAGGTATAACTAGGGCCCCCGGGCTGTAGTTTACGGATCCTACCTAGCATTCGCCTAAAAGTGATGCACGACAAACCCTAGAAAAACCTGCATCAGGTAGGTCGGGCATTTGGTACTTGCCCCACGCCCTTCCGATAACGGAAGACGAGTAAGCTGTGGGGTCGCAGCTTTCCCCTCTCCCTGCCTTGACCGGTTTAGGAGGCAGCTGGCCGACTATTCCAATAGGAATAGAGGACAGCTCTGACCGTATGCCCAAGGTCTGCGACCCCGGAACATACACCTCTCAAAACAGGCCGAGGTGTCTCGGCATGTGGGACCTTAGTTCAAAAAACCAGAGAGATGTGAAGGCTCCGCCAGAGCTGTTTGGGAAGGTTCGCCTGCGCAGGCTTCCTTCTCCCCTCGCTAAATCATGAAAGTTAAATGATTAAATAATAATAAACCTAACTTTCGCCAACGGTTTAATCAAATTCCAAAAAATGTCTGTTCTTATAAAGACAGAAATGTTGCCAAATTATTCGAAGTTTTTCATCAGCCAGTTACTACATTTCTATTTGTGTGTACAAATTAATTTATGTCTGTCCCTTGAATTTTGGTTGCCTTGCTTTTTAAAAGTGTAATAGTTTTCTCGTACATCAAATATTGGTTCTGTGTAATTTAGAAGGCCCAAGTCGTAGTATCGTCCACATCAAGTCTGGTCCTCTTCTTCAGTGGCCCAGTGATCCCAATGAATCAATCCGCTGTATTGTCTTCCTCACGAAAATAATATCTCTACTCCGCTCCTGCAATTTTTGAGCTGTATTACTTCTCCGTATTCCATCAGCGGCATGACTAAACGTCTTACCACGCGCTCTCTTTAAAAGCCGTTTTACAAAATGAATCCATTACCACGTCCCTCGACCACTCTGATATGGCTCCTAAATGGTATGTTAGTATTTATAAATATGTTTATATGTCAGGCGCACTATTAACTGATGAGTTCTGAAATTCCAGAGGAAACGTCGTGCTTTAATTTTTTTCTGTATTCTGTCTGCTTTGCGCCAAAATATTCAATTCACTTATTAATTATCCGACACTAAAATGTGCTTCAATATGTTTATAATTAGAATTTATTTTAAATATATCCTAGGAATGAGTCATAAACACTACACATAAACATAATAAAAATTTAAAGAACATATCATTAACATTGATTCAGAAAGAAACAAATAACATTTGACTTTATAATTTAATAAATTATTCCCTTCTTATTTATGATTTGTTCAATCACGCGTATACGATTCGTTCAAGTAGGTAAAAATTACGTAGTAAACGTGTATGTATTGGAATAAATAAATATATTCTAGCATATTGTTCCTTCGTATTGGCTGAGCGCTCAAATGAAAGGAAATCCTAGAAAAACTTCACTCGTAACGAGCCGTTGTATTGTGTTTATTTTTGGGTTGTTCTGCGGCTGTTACTGTTTCCTTCGTTAACGTCTGATTTGAGAGTGTCTAGATTGGTTTTCGTTTTACTCTCGCTCTACAATAAGCTCACGTTAAATAGCCAACAACTCTCGGAGTGTAGCCAATCAGGCTGTTCGTTATAATCCAGAAATAGAGTTAATGTTCTGATAGTTCTAATTATCCAATATGTTCTAAGAAATTGAACGACGGCTACGAAAACGTCAATGCCGATCCAAAGCGTTCTCATTGCACGTGTAGTAAGTGTCTTTTCATCAAAATGTCTACTACTCTGTTTTTAATTGAATAAGTGCAGTCTTATAACATTCGTTAAATTATTACTAAAAATAATTGTTACCATTGTTGTAAGAAATATTATGTTATTTTAACATACAATTAAGCTCAGTTTCAAGTTCACCTCTGTTAGGAAAAGCATTCTCAATAATTTTTTCAACTATGATTAAAAAAAATACTCAACATTTTCTGGTCGTCAGGTCCATCTGACAATAACGTCGATTTATCTGGCGCTGTATCAGCCATGGATCATCATTTATCAACTACCTGTCACAGACATACCGTTGGTCGTTTGTTCTTGAACTCAAAATTCCTAGTAGTTGGATTCGAAAGAATGGGCCGACGCAGTGACATCCTCGGTTTTCTGATTTGTGCAATTCTAGCTCATGCACGTCTTAGTATAATAATTTTTACACAATGAAATTTTGTAATCAGGGAAAACTTTGTGGTGTCACTGCAACACTGCGCACAGAATATTTTATATTAGGAATAACCACAGGATGATCCCTTATGAATCTAACCACTTCCTGTGTAATGTTGAGTGGTCCACGGTGTGATACTTATCGAGTTCTGTAAAAAAAAATTATTTCTGGTCTTCATCTTTGAATAACTATCATATTGTTTAGATTCAATGCAATAGCTGTTAAATACATGTATATGCATAATTTACTTAATGAGTATTTGCATCAGAAACCTGAGGAATTTTCTTTGTTCATTTTTCGGAAGTTTTGTGTTATATTTAATTTATAACCAAAGTATTTTAGCAACTATTTATTTTTGTTTTTATTCAAAATGTGCGGTCAGATAAGACAATGGGACTTTCATTGTTGAAGAAAAGCATCTTTTGGCTTAATGCAGGATTTGAAGTCAATAAACGAGTTAATGAAATGATCACAGCCTAGATCGTCAAAAAGGAAAAGCAAAATTGCTAATCCCATTTGATGAGGGGTCTCGTTGTCTCCGTTATTGCTGTGAGACGTGGCCTAGCCTCGCATCCATCACGCCTCTCCGAAAAGAGGAGGCCAAGGTTGGCCTCTTAACTTCGCTCTTTGTCCCGTGGACTAAATAGTGAATCCCTGCATCTAAAGAGCAGAATCGTTGCGGTTACTTTGACAACGGGTCTTTGTCATTTCTGGCGAATTTATTGTCATTTTCAATATTACTTTCACTCTGAAAGAATTGAAAGCTGCCGGGAAATGTTACTGAATGGATGACATGACATTTCGTCTATTTGGACCTATATTCTTCAAACTAGTTATAATTATTGAAAATAATTTTCCTGAAAATTTTCAATCGAAAGTCGTGTTTTACGAGGGACCATGTGTTGACACATTTATCAACAGGCTAAGCGGTTTCGTATTAAATAAGTCAAATCAATAGTCGTATAAAAAATTAATTCACGCCCATAAAGTTTCTGTGTTACCGTAAAAAACTACAGCGTACAATTATTAAACCGGTTTTTCATACTTATACTTTTATATTTTCTATCAAGTTTGACATGTAAGGAAAAATAGTTCAAAACCTGGAGTAAGAAGTTTATTCCAAAGTAAAATGGGTTTTATGTTCAAAATATTGACCCATTCTGGTTTTTTATACAGCAATTTTCCCCTCAGGGTATCTTTCGCTACTCCCTGTCCAACCTCTTTGCTAAATCAGATATGTATATGACATTTTTTCTATTGTTAATACCTCTCAAACCTTAAGCAATACTTTCAATAATTATCATCCCAACTTACAATTCACCTATGAACTTGAATTTAACCATTCTCTTAATTTCCTTGATGTCAATTATCTTTCTGATCATCCTCCAAACCAATCTACAATCTTGTAGACAGAGCTATATTACTTTCTAACTTCAAGTTCCATCAATACAACTTAATATTGTCCGAAACATTGTAATCTCCAATGACTACCCTTTAAATTTTATTATTAAACACATAAACAAAAGGTTGAACAAAATCAAATATCCTACTGTCAATCGTCCCTAAACATCTCAAGCCTAATTGTTTCTCGTACTCCCTTTTTACAAATTTCTACGTCACAAATTTATCCAAATATTCACAGAATTTCAAATATCTATCATTTAAAGATCTACTAATACCCTTTCATACTTGATTAAAAACCACAAGGACCCACTTGACACCTACAGCAAACATTGTGTTGTTTACTAAATCTCTTGCTCTAATTGTAATTCCTGATACATAGGGCAAACAAAACATTCCCTTAGTACATGTATCAAGGAACATATGTCTAATATCAAACTTCCCATTGATAAACAATCTGTAGTTTCCAAACATATCATCAATTCTAAACATACACTTGATTGGCAAAATGCTAAGATTTTAGATATTGACACCAGGTAGAATTCCAGACTCATTTCAGAGATGCTTCACATTAAATCAAACATCACAGCTATTAATGTATAAATAATTGCTATGATCCCTTATTATTACGCTAAACCTTCTGTTTTCCATTGTCGTTGCTCCCTTATTGTTACACCAATCCTGCGGCTCTCCCATTGTCGTTGTGTTTTCCTCACTTTTGAGTTTTGTCAACTGACGAGTGCAGTTGTGTCGCTCTAGGCTCTTCTTCGCACCTCACGAAAGGGATAAGGATCCCATAAACGTTATGTGGTATTTATATTATTACATTTTTTTGTCTGAATTGGCTATCTTCCTTTCTTATTCATGATTCGTGTTAAAGTCCAGATCTAAAAGTCCTCGTACCATATTCAACAGCACGTTAGACGGCTTGCAATTGTTTCCCCAGATTTATTCCCAGGTACTTTCAAGTGCTAAACCGACCGATACTTCAGTTACAGTATATTCAGATTCAATCGTATTAATTGTAAAGCTGATGGCCTTTCACTTACTACAGTTGATTTTCATCATATTCAGCATACTGTTGAAAGTTCTTTTATAAGGATTACTAAAAATAAACTTATATGTTCCATGTAGCCTACACCTTAAGCGCTTTAAGTGCTCGACGCGTTATTTCTCCGTCGCACAATAATAACCGAGACCTCCCATAGACAAAAACGATAGAAAATATGTTGTTTACTCTGTGCCCTACGAATGTGGTAAAAGCTACGTAGGCGAAACCCGTAGAAACGTATTGTAATGCCAATTAAACAGGTCATTAATTGTTTTAATATAATTAAATTGTTTGCGGTATGAATGCGTAAAGGCGACAATGAAGGCGGGTTTTTCCTTTGTTCAACAATGGAGACCGCGCGCGCTTAAACTCTGTATGCATTTGGAGAAGACCAGTTGGATGTGAGAAACAGAACAGTTCAGTTCACGTGGGGAACTGAAAAACGTAAAAGTCTGATGATCTAAAAGTCTGGAATCGGCGATTGAAAGGTGAAGGAGTCAACATTCTGCGTACGAGAGATGAAACTGTTAAAAGTCGACGGGGAGATAATATAGTTCAGTTCACCTAGAGCAACGAACAGTAAAGTTTGCAGATATAAAATACGAATGGCGAGATCCTGTATTTCTACATGAAAGCAAACAAATATTTTACGGAGAGATGTATTTAATAATTTGCACACGGTGAAGCAGATGGTTGCTTCACGCTGTTCGGACAATTATCGCATAGAGGGGACCGACAACCACTAGCAGACCAAAGGGGGCGGCTCATCCGAGGTTCCAGATAGCAGAGGACGAGTATTTTAATCGTGTGTATTAAAACTTTCAATGAAGTGTAGAATCAGTGTAAAAAAGGCATTTTAGTGTGGTAGTTTTCAAGATAAAAGAGAGAGATCTGGTACCAGACAGACGGTCCGTGAGTAAAAATACTTTTATACAAATTTTGTAAACCATAATTAAAAAGGTATAGTCAGATTTCGTTCAGTTTTATTTTTACTTACTTTCATATTTTTTAGGTTAACTTTTTATATTTGAATTGTTAATTGTCAGGTTACACATCGATTTTGTTCCAATTAACAAACCCAGTATGGCCCTGAGATAAGAGATTCGACGAATTTGATTGTAATGGTATAAGAACTGTATGTTAAAAAATGCCACGAATTAATAAAGGAAAATTAAAATATTTGTTTTAAATGGATGAAATTCGGCATGAAAAATAGAGTTTGTGCATTGTAAAATTTATCAACAATAATAAATTTCTTTTAAAGCTTAGCAAATCTTGGTAATTGATTTATTTCATTAAGCTGTCCAGTTGTTTATTACAATATTAATAATGTAAAACGAGGAGAACTTTCAAGTCAATAATCCGAAAACACCACTTCCTTGTCATGAACCTGTCCTTTCACACCCGGTCCTGAAATCCCTGTACCACCTCCAAGCTCTCTCCTACCATATAAAAGCGAACATAAAATCTTTCTTAAATATTCACCTGCAAATAGCCGAGATAGCTGTCTCTCTCGAGCTAAGCGGAACCAAGTAGGTCCAAAATCCTCAAGAGTGTACGGACTCTCGTGCATATGCAGTGAATATCATTCTATCCTGAAGAAGAACAGAGTTTCATTACCGTTCGGAACGTTGCTTGTCTTAATTCTCTTTACTATACTTTCTTTGTTTCACATTTTCTATTCCTCATATTTCTCTTGCTTCGGAACTCTTATTGCTACATCTTCGTCTTTGACCTGTCCACATCCGTCTCATCTGTTCCTCTTTACTCAGCTTTCTCTTCGCAAAAATACCCTCAAGGCAAAGGAAAACCCGACAACATCTACTAATGAATAACAGAGTAGTAATGTGGAGACACTGTTGTATTTAGGTTGGAAGAAAAACACAGTGAAACTAAACTGAGGACACTGGTAAATGGTAGTTTGGTGACAATGACTCAACAATTTTAATAAACAGTTTGGAAAGTAAATGACTGTTAAATATTACAAAAATTTCGATAAATGCACAAAAGTGTGTTTATTATAGTCATCTTTATTGACTATTTATTACTATTAAAGTACTATTACATGTTTTGTTTACATTATCTAATAATTATAGCTAACCGTTCTTAATTCAGACACACAAATAAATATGATCAGTCATCCTTTACACCTTAAATATATTTATGCCCATCATTTAATGCACAACAGCATATTCGTATGTCTACCTCCATAGAATATACATACTTAATATTATTGTTAATATGTTGTTCAATTTAAAAAAACGTAATTAAGTATTTCAAATTCGCTGTATTTAAATGATGACATGGAAACGTTACACGAAAACGTAACGCGAAATAGTGACAATCTTGATTTATATAAATATAATAATTCACGGCTAATTTAGTCAGAAAAATTTTAGTTTCTTAATAGAAATTCGACTTATTATTTAACGAGTTACTTTTTCAGTACAAATAAAATAATCGAAGTTTCGTGTAAAACAACCATAAGCAAAAAAATCCAGATATCTCTCAAAATAATTAACAATATATAATACAATGATTAAATATCGAAACAGAATTAAAACATTTTTAAGACTAACAGGCGCAAAACTATTCCCACAGATAAGTAAATTTATACATAACTTACATTATATTTAATTTACTTTTTTATCATGTATCTGCTTTATTTTAAATATATATTCAGATGTTCCACACTTTTGCCATATGTTATCATTTCATTCTTATGAATTGTTATATAACACCTTTTGAGATCCCAAATGTCGGGACGAAACGTGTATTTTATTTGTAACCAAATTTTTCAGTGTATAACATTATTAATAAATAAATAAATCGCCCAACATGCCAGACTATGTTTAATAAAATACAATAAATTATACCAAGATTCGTATCTTTTCCTGGAACCTCCCCAGGCGCACAATTATAAAATAGCAAGTTTGGTATAGATTCAACGAATGTGTTTGAATTTAAATCAAAAAATTATTTACAATTTATTTCCTCTTATATTTTATAATTTCAATAATTAAAATATTTAAACACAATGCAGCCGAAATGGCATAATGCTATTTTGGTATTTTTTAATATGTAGGACGCAGGCCATGTTTCTAAATTCACATTTCTTCTAATTTACCGTCCACACACACACACACACACACACACACATATATATATATATATATATATATAATCAAAGCTGTGTAAGTCTGTATAATTTATATTTTAACGCAATTTAATCGAAAACTGTAAATTTATTTTACTTTTTTAAGTATATTTTAATCAATTTAAATTTATAATTTATAAATTTTACTATTTAAATATTTTACCTGATTACCTTAAAAAGTCCCAAAATAGGAATAATAAATTAATAGTTTTTTGATGTATTGACTATTGCTGATTTATCTATTTTGGTATTGTTGAATGCTAATATTTACAATGAAAAAACTTGTTGGTTGGTGTTAAATTAAATGATAAAACAGTATCATAAATTTTATTTATGACATGTGGGCCGGTTTATTTATTGATCCAATTGATATCAGATAAATGTAACTAGTAAACCCTTTATATATTAAACGTAATTTATATTAATTAACTTAGTTTTTTATACTAAATTGGCTATGAATTATAATATATTAATTTATAAAAAGGTCAGATTGCTTTTAATCTTGTTTCGTATAGATGTATATAGATATATATCTATATATGGATAGATAATTAAAAGAATTTGAAGAACTTCTTACCTTACTAAAAGGCGACGTCAAGTGTTAATTTCAGGTAAGCCACAATCTTTTTCTCTTTCCTTTCCATACAAATTGTTTTAATTATTTTGACGTCACATTTTTAGTCGCATAAACACAAATTTAATTAGATTTTATATGATTATTAAATTTGTGTTGTTTACAAAATTGGTGCCCAACGTGGGGCTCGTCTTCAGTTAATTTAAATTTCATAATCTTTTATTTTGTTTATTACAAATTTGGCGCCCAACGTGGGGCAAATATAAAAATTAACTTTTATTTTGTTTTCTTTCAATATATATGATTTACTGCGGAATGGTAAGATCGCTACATCCATCTTAGGTGTCGGTTCCCAAGTTGTAATAGTTCCATGGAAGTCTAGTTCCTCACATGTTTTTCGATTGTTTCCATTGTTGTCATTTAAGTTGTTGTATTTAATAAAACTGTTTTGAAGAATTACGTCATCCGAAAGTATTTTTTGATTTCTATGTACGGGTTTTACTTGAGAATTAGGCAGAGATACAGCGTTTTCCGTTGTTGATTGTTGAAATTTTGAGACAGCACGGTGAGAAAAGTTTGCTTTATTTTCGTATGTGTAGCCGACCCTGGGACCCGTGTGACGTAAGCAGTGACGTGGCTTGGATGCCTGTATACGGGCTGCCATCGGCTGGCCTACTGACCTACTGAACGCCCTGCCTGCCTGCCTGCTAGCCGCTCGATAGCAGAAAACCAAATACAGAACAACCCCATCTGCTCCTCATTCAATTTATTACTCTTACTAATGCAGGTGGCAAAATTGTTTAGTGTTGTATAATTTTTGATAAAAATTTAATGGGCATGTTGGATTCAATTCCTTTGCCTCATTTAGAGAAAACGTTTACTGTAGTTGAACACACACATACATTTAAAAGTTATATGACAACTTATTAAATATAATAAAATTATCTAATTTAGTCAGAAAAAAACTTAGTTAATAGAAATAACATTTAATATTTAATGAGTTTACAAGTTATATTTATCTCTCAACAATTGAAACGATAAATAAATAAAACGACGAACATGTGAAATAAAATTTATGATATACTGTTATTGTAAATTATTTTTATAATTTAATTTAATATATACCAACAAGAGAGAAATCAGATAAGAGAACAAAGAATAATCGGTCTAAGAAATATGGCGAAATAGTATAAAACATAACAATAAAAAATTGCTGCGTAGAAAATAAATTCAGGCACATTTCTATCGCGACGAAGATGGCGGTGTCAGCCATGGAAACGTTGTGCTCAGATCACGTTACCCGACCGGAAACCCGAGAACTCTTTATACAGAATATACGACGGGAAAACTTACGCTCTTTATTATTTTATTCTTAAAAATAACCTTTGATTGAAATAATTTTAAAAAATATCAGCTACTTAAAAATAAATTTTTCAATTATTAAATAGTTCAAATTGTATTGTGATTCCGTTTCTTATACCACCCCTTACGGTGCTCCACCTGACGCGGCCGCTCTGTATTATAGCAGTGCATGATTCTGACCACGTCAATGGTCAAGCATCGATGAAAAGCCGTCACGCCCACAGATATTGGAGCATCCATTTGGACCATTGACCCAACTTCCTTCAAACCTTGTCGGGGTATGGAGTCATAAATCCCATCACTAGTTTCGGAAGAGCGTGGGACAAGTATCGAGAGCCTGATGCATCGTAAGCAAATTTCGGGTAGGATCCTTAAACTAGTTAGTCCTAGTGTCTCTTCCGGGTCCCCCTATCTATGCTAATCTGAAGAAGTGGATTGCGCTATAATATATACAGTGGCGCGTAATTTTTGCGCACACAGTACCTTTCTTGTCTGATTTACTGTTCCTTCATCGTATTATTCGTTTTACGTGATCCATGTTTTCCCGTTTCCAGTTATACGATCTCTAATTGCTTGTTGTTGCTGAATCTGAGAAAGTGACGTTCGGATATGGTGTTTGCGAAGTCTTTCATTACGTGGATAGACCCAATAAGAAGAAACTATGCCGTTTTCCGTGTTCGTTACGAATCTACGAAAAACCAAAATCCTGTTTCCATTGCTTGGTTGTTTTGCTGCTGAAGTTTATCGGCGCGTGGTGGCGCCCAGCTGTGTTGGCGCTCTTATTGATCCGCGTAGATGTAGGTCGCTGGGAAATGGGGCATAACTAAAAATCGATGAGCCACCTACAGCAGCAGCCTTTGTCAATGTTACGGGGGCCCTGTCCACGTGCAAGTGGCTCACACGTCGTTACGACCAGTGATTGTCCTACTTTCATCTCATCACCAACGACTCTCGCTGGGTTGATGCTCAGTTTCCGTGTCAGCAAATTCCTTTCACTTTCCACAGGATTCGTCTCGCGGGCTCAAATACTTATAATTTCATAGACGGCTGTAATAGGGAGACAGCGACCACAGTACATACCGAGTAATATCACATAAATACAGTAATAATTTTCTGTTATTACGGAGTTACGACTCCGTGCATGTAGTTTTAGCGGTTATATATGGCCTAGTAAATAGGTGGTAGGGTAAATTCGTTACTTTATACGAATATCGGGATTAACAGATTTGATAAACAAGGGAGGTTTGAAATGGAATCTACTTAAAAAAACGCCGTTATATTAAAGGAATGTCAAACGATATCTTATGAAAAATATTTGTGAATATAAGAGGGGAAGAATCTCAAGAAGAAACCAAACAATCCGGTTTCAAAGTAACGTCTGACACATTTGTATGAAGTGTAAAGAAAAATTTTTCGTTAATTAGTCTAATACGTTGTAGCAGATCAATATCACGTGAAAGAGTAATTATTGTTGGAGGGTTGTGTCATAATTCTAATACCTCTGGCATCAGGATTAAATGGACAAGTATTGTTGCACGAGTGAATCCACAGATGGAAGTTATTCAGAACAATTGCCTCTGAGTGTAGGTAAGAAAAGTAATTTTTCAGAGCATTGTCTGGCTTTTCTTTGACACGCTACATGGATGCCACCCACGTGCTGGCCTCTCACCTTTAATAGCAGAGGACGGGATGGAAAAGCGAGGCGGAGTGGAGAGCAAGGTAGCCAAGGGGATTATGGAAATATGACAACCCGGGCAACCCTGGCCACACAGAATTTTTTTTTAATAAAGAACACTGAACAATAAAGAAATTAACTAAGTTCAAAAATAAGAAGTATGTTATGTGCCGAGGGTAGTTAGCAAGGACCAGGAACTAAACAGATCAAAATAAACTTACAGATAAAACCACGAGTCTTGCACGATACAAAAAATTTAAAAACCATGTCGAAATACTTTTTATTTAATGATTAGCTGAAGGCCCGGCGTTGCCCGGGTTGTCGTATGTCCATAATCCAGGATTTGACTCCAATCTCGGCAGTCTTTTTGTTATTTTTATGTAACGCCCTCCACCCCCACCCAAAACGTTCGCCCCTCCCATGCCGAAAGGGGTTGAAATTTTACACAAACAATTAGGTAGAAATACTATCAATGTCATTGACCCCGAAAAATATTTATTCCACGGAAATATCGACCGTTTAACATTATTAAAAATGACCAACCCCGAGGGATTTAAATCAAGTTGAATGTCGTAATTAAAGTCAGTGACAATCATAACCCTGGATTCGACTTCAATACCGATTGTATTTGCGTTATTTTTATGTAATGCCTCTCCACGCCTACACTGAATGGTGCTCCCCTCCAAAGCCCGAAATGGATGAAATTTTACACAGAAAATATGTAGAGAAATTTTATGAACCTCATTGATTCCAATCGTTTGTCCGAATTTGTTTTATTAAGTGATATTTTCCAGAACAATAAAAAGAAATTGATTCTTTACAACTGGCACAACAAAAAGTAATCCGTGACCATGTGAACCACTAGCAGTGTTACGATAGTGTATCATTTATGTGTGTCCTCATACAACAAAGGTATATTGTTACGTTAACTTATAATTATGTTGTAAAATGATTTGTTCGGGAAGTATTAATTAGTTTCTGCTTTGGAACAAACGTTTGTGTCTGCTTTGACCTCTTTTATTGTAATTATTTATCCGGGTTAAATTATGTTTATTTTCAATGAGTATATAAAATGTGAAATTGATATTTGTCTGACATTGACAAATCATGCATTAATGTCAGAATAATTTGATTTAAATACAATTAAATTAGAGAATTACAAAAAGGAAACGTTTTGACCCAACTTTGCGACCTCCTCAGGTACTGTATTAGTAAAAAAATAACGACACCTAAATTAAATGTATGGAATACAGAACCAAACTTCTCGATCTGTTGTATAAAAATTCGATAAGGAGGCTCCAAAGATGTTAAGATATTTTACAATGCATGGCTACTCTTCATGCGAGATCAACTGTATTAAAATCAAATTATTTAGACTTAATTGGCAGATTTTATATGAAATGTGGTATCAAATGTTAACTTTGTTATTCTCTTCCCTATTATATCGGTACATCTAAACATCATACATACGTCGACACAATATGGTAGAAGAATTGAAATTGAATATTTCATATTTATATTACAAAGCGGTGGAAGAATTTGAAAGAGTGAAAAACTATTAGCCACTGGGAGTGAGATACAAGGTTTGTGCGTTCGATAAATGAACCGGTTTGGACGGAAGTTAACACTCGCAGTCAACCTTTAAATTACGTTTCGTAGATCATGCGTTCAAGACAGAAACAAAAGAAAGGACCTTGGTACTTTTGATTCATATCTGAAACGGAAACAAACTATAACGGTCTTCGAGAAAGAAAAACGGCTATAAAATTAGGACATGACTTTAATTTATCATACGTTATCAAAATTATGTTCCTATATGTATGTCCATGAGATATTTTTACTGGTTTCGTAAATAATTTTCGTGTTTTTTGTGTAGTTTTCTGTGTAGGTCCATACTGCAGTTAATTAAGTGCATATAAACAAAATTCCATCCAAACATACTTGTTTCCATATACGTGCGAATCGTGTATAGTATTGGCGACTGTTATTCAAAGCCAGGTTTGATTCACAAATTTTACCAAGGCCTTTCAACTTCAACAGAATAGTTTTCGTCGTGAGGCAATATGCCAAATAAATTATCACCGGGGCGGTTGGGAAATTGCTATTTGCTTGGTCGAGATGAATTGTGAAATTAAATTTTTCTCTTGTTATTGTATTTGGAACAGACAGGAGGAAATTATTTTCTAAGACCTCGCGGTGAAAGTCCTTTGGACGCGGTAGCAAGGTAAGCAACCAAGGCCGCATCCGGCATTCATCTAGGAGGTTCCAGAGAACACCTGTCCGCAGTGTTAAGCTATTACTCTCTTATCGTTCAATCATAGCAAAGTTAAGTACCATGTTGGCTTTGCCAGTTGCAAATAAGCTAGAGGTGTGGGTAAATGAACTCACTCCTACTTTCCTGCTAACCTTCATCTCGCAATCTGTTTTGCGCTTGGAATAATCAATCCATTCATATGAAAATAAACGAAGCCGTCTGCTATTATCAATTTTTTCAAAATGATAGATGAAGCACCATGTATCAATTGTCTTGATTAAAATAAAATTTAGAAGAATAGTTGTAAAGTTGCACACTTTTAAAATTATATTTATCGGCTCCGTAAAATCGGTGTGATAATTAAAATATTTTCGATTTCCCCTTTCTAAACGCGACTTATTCTTCTGAAAGCTCTTTTAGAAAAAGTCATGTATTAATACAATACATACTCAGCTTTCTTTCCATCGTTATTACAATCTTATTTATCCACTACCTGAGTTGCCAGGTTATTTCTTTATATTTTCCCGAAAATTAATTAATACGAAACTAATCTCTTGGTAACACGTGATTTAACTTACATCGAGAGCACCGAAAACTGTGCTTTCGACACCAATGTGTGCCATTTTTACCTATTTATTCCTATGGACCTCCCCCTCCCTAGTTCCATGTATGCCTAACCGGCAAAATGAATGTCACCATCCGACTCAGCGAATTCCAATACCCAGTCATATTGGACACTTTAATTAATCCCTTATCACGTACTCCTTCGTACGGAGGGAGCTCAACTCCAACGTAACCGTCAGAAATCAGTCAGCGAATACCAAAATCATAGATTCGACACCGATCTCGGTTATTTTCGCATATTTTTTGTCTCTTCTTCGTCTAACCTCCATTGCGTTAGTTTTGGCTGTGACAATATCTATCTGAGCAATCCAAAAAACTTTATTCGATGCTGAAATAATTTTTAATTGTTTTTTAAAAAGCCGCCCCTTTACCTCCCCCCTATATGCCGAGGGGAGCTTAACCAGCATTGTAAATGTCAGTGTCCAACTCAGCCAGCTCGACACCATTTATCATTACTTTGGTCACGTTGCTTGCACTCCAAACCTAGCGGCAGAACTACAACTTAGTCAGCATGGTGATTGTCATAATTTAACCTAACGGCTCATATATCGCGGATTCAACACATATTTAGGGTGTTTTCGAATTATTTTTGTCACCCTCCCTTCCCCCCACGGTGCTTGTTACCAGATCGTTTACACGATACGAAGTTTGGCTGAAATTGGTCCACACGTTTTAATTTGTATGCGGAACATTCTCACATACAAACACGCTCATACATATATTTTTAATTATTGTATTTGAAATTTCCTTATGGCGTTTTAAGTAATTATTACATCATGATGTAGCATAATTAGAAGTATGACATGCTCTACTGTTGCAGATTTATGTAAAATCTTTCAACTCCAAATATTGAACGCTTCCTTTAATCCAATCGGTAAAATGTATATTGTTGTCTGCATGTGAAATAGAACTATTATATTTGACTCAGTTTTTGTCGCTGTGCTGTTCTCAGTTAACGCAACATTTCAACTTAAGGTATACGTAACGAACATATTTCTTAATTAAACGCCATTCTTTCCTTTGTTCGCAATGTGAGATGAAGTGCCTCAACTACTACGAACTGGCTTTGCCATTTAATTTTCTCATAGTGAAACAGTTTTCTGTTCCGAGGTTTATTTCCTGTAGGGTGCATTTAATTATATCTGTGCCAATGAATTTTAGTGGTTTGAGAATAGGACGGAGTAATTAAACTTTGTAATTACTCGTGCGACGGGGCATATTTTCGAAAGAGAAAGTTCGTTAAGTTTTGGCTTAAGTCTGTTTCTCACGCCGTTAATTGCCTTCATCGTTCTCCTCGAGCAATTTTCACTTTGTGATCGATAATCGGGCTCCAGAAATTGTGTATATTCTCTTACAATGCGAAAGAATTTTTGTTTTGTTTTGTTTTTTTCTCGTTATACCTTTTGAAACTTTTTGCAAATGTGTTCGACGTTTTAATCATTTCGATTTGTTGTATTCAAGACTTGACCGTTGTTTGAAAGTCATGTTGCTATTAGGAGTCATTACAACTCGTTTTATACGCCTTCCTCATTTACATATTCAATATACTTGATATACTGCTGGCCCATTTCTTTTCCTTTCTACCGATCGAGAGCCAATCAGGTACAAGTTATTAACTGCAGGTATCTGTGCATTCCAATGTCTAAATATATTCTCTTTGACAGGTTTGTAATTTCTTTATACATCTCGATAATTGTCTCTCCATTTACGCTATTTATTTGCAATCATTATTTGAGAAATTTACTTAATATATATTTGGCCCTCTTGATATATATAATTGGCATACCAACGCTGGGCCAAACATACTGACGCTATATTCGTTAAATTTGGAGTACCAGTTCCCAATACAATGCATGTAATCAGTGATAAAGGATTTTTGAAAATTCAATCTGTGAAGGGGTGAAATGGGATTTGAAGGGTCAAAAAATGTCGAAAAAGGACATATATTAAGAGTCTTGATGTACTGAAAAATACTCAGGAAGATCATATCGAGCGCCGAAAAATGTTTTCTAACCACAAAAAAATGCAATGTTTTTGATAAAAATCACTCTATCTTTGGAATCGGCGCGGAGTATCTTTTCCGTCAAATAATGTCATTACGTCGTATCACAAGCACATTGGATAAATTGTCAATATATAATGTCGTTTTTAAAATTCAATGCGAGGATTTTTGAGGAACCAAACTTGCCTTCAAAACCACGATTTGTGGCAACAGGAAACTTTCCGTTGAATACTGAACATGCTGATGTTTATGCTCTTATTTTTTCATATATTTGGTTCTTTGTCTGTTATTTATTATCGTTTCTTTTGTATTTCGTATTTACATTAAGCGTTCTTATTTATGTTGGAGCATTAATAAAGATTTAATTAAGACCCGAACTAATTGTGTTCAAATATCAACAGATGGCAGTATAATGTTTTACATTTTCACCTTCTTTCTTCAACCGTAGTAGGTAATATATCTTCGTTAGATATCTTTAATGAATCACCGTAGAGTTGTTGGTATTAATAAAGCGAAATAAACTGACTACTTGATAAGTTCTGGAGTAAAGAAAGAACCGTACTTTAATCCGAGACGCAGTGTTGGTCAAGCGATATCAGCAACCCCGGAACGAGCACAAGCTGATGCAACAGAAGAGGGAAAGAATGAAATACTAATAAATACTTTGACTCCGACATCCATTAACTTGTGAATGGCCGCAATAAAGTTCCTCCAACGATAACGAGTAATCTTAATTCCTATTATAATGCGTCGTTATGTCTGCCAGTTAACACTCGCATTATGATGCTAAGGCGTACAAATTCATGGTTACCCATGAAGACGAACCGAGATGGTGATAATGTAAGGTCGTTAATTTATTTAATTTAAATGTAAGGTGTTCATCTGTGACCATTGTACCTTACTCTGAGACAAGCGAGAAGAATTTATGGTCGAATTGATTGCAAAATATGTAAGGCTAGTCTTGAAAAAAAAAAGCAGACTAAATATGAAGAGGAACTACAAGCGTAAATTTTATGCATACCTCTTGTTTGGTCCACAGCTGACATTGGTGTTTGCCGTCTGATTGTCTTTTTACAAATTCTGGAATCGTGGTAGAAAAGACCACTTTTAGATTGCTGTCTGTTGAATAAAATTTCGCTCTCTTTCTTTTCTGTGTGGAGAAGCTGTGTTTAGGGTCACTCAAAACAATTTCTTGTGGTGTTCTAAGTGACAATTCCCCGGCCATGAATGTTACTCCAATTTTAAAAATTTATAATATGATCACAAATAGGAAAACGAAAACTCGAGGGAATATATCCGTAAGTTTATCATTCCAAACAGATAATAGTTACTATTCTTGAGAGAGCCATTACATATGTACTTGCCAACTACTCTTCAACTATAAATAAAGCTCACACGGTAGTGTACATCTGACCTGTAATAGTATTTTGGGGCAAATACTAATTGTTATTTAAGTTACAATTTTCAATGGGGCTACATTTTAAAGTCAACGTTGGACGAGCTACATACTGCTGAATTTTAATCATAATTTTTAAAGTAATGCGGGAAGAATATTTTCATTTACAAAACTGCCCATTGCGAGACTGCTATTGTTTGTATAAAAATTTCCCGCAAAATTTATAATAATATAATGAAAAATTTATTTGTTAGGTTTACCAAAATTTTTAAAATGATGTTTTAATTCATATAGTGCAACGAATCGGCTTCTATACTCTTTCAACATTTTATTTCAATCCAAAATTGCACCTCGAATTCAGTAATTGCTGTATGTTCTATACTTCTTATGCACATTTTATATTTATTTTCACTAGGAAATTTAGATAATGTAAGCTTGAAAAAAAGAAACGGCAGAAAGACTAGGCAACTCAGTCATACCCGTCAAATACAGCGCATTATTATCGTTTAAGCAATGTTTGAATAAAAAATAGGGCATCGAATTCACTAATTGTTGTCTGTTCTATACCTTTTATGCTCATATATTTATTTATATTTAGTAATCCAATGTTTGTTATATTGTACTTTGATAATTTTATAAATATTATACTGGCGTAATACTGAATTTTAGTTTAATAAATGCATTCTCAGTTACATAAAAGGCTCTTTAAAAACAGCAAAATTAAAATTATTGAAGAAGAAAAAGTTCTCGGCTTTCCACCTGATAGAAACTCGACAACTTTTTCTTCACCAAATACACCGGGAAATCTATGCATACTTAATATTTGATTAAAATGATTGAGTATGCCAACATCGTTTCAAATGACCTGGGTACACATTGATTGCTATACTCCTTGACGATACGGAAGTATCAGTGCAGTGCTGTTGATATTTTCGTATTGCAGTTCGATTCTTGATTTTGCTTTTTTTTCTGTTTTGAAAGGCTATCATTGACGAGGCCAAGGCTCTTCAGCTAAGTCACCGTATTGAAACGAATAGTTTTATGCTACTTATTCGGCCATCGAGATTTTATCTACCACAAGACTGTCGTTTACATATTTAACTTTCCTATTGTCCTTAAGTATGTTACCCGAATGTTGTCATTATTTGATTCTAAATTATGATTTACAATAAATGTCCAATTAAAAAACACTAGTCAGTGTAATATAATACATTTTAAGGGTTTCACAGTCGCTCTTCAACTTCATAGTAAAGGTGAGGATTTTTTGTAAGTAGCGGGGGTTCCGTGTAATATCGTTGCAGTGTTGTTGCCATTTTCGTAACAAACATGTGTGCAGTGCGATGCTTGATTACTGGGATCTAGCGTGTCGTGTTTCCAGGAGTAGCTATCAGGTTACGAAACCTGTCCGCAGGTGCTCGCGACTGGATGTGATTACTACGAGTAGCGAAACCAGATCAACACCGCGTCTTCACCTCACTAAAACATCATTGTCTACTTTACGGCACATTGTTCATTACATCAGATAAGTTTGTGTTGTTTATGATCAATTAAGGAAAAACGATTCGTAATCATCCCATACACATACATATTGAACATAAATATTTCAAATTGTGTAGTATTTAATTCCATTGCAAAATGTTGTAGATGTACAAAGTTCCTCCATTACACGCGATGCATGTGTTACACCGACGGACCCGGATTTTCTTTGATATCAGAAGTGTAGAAAATTATTGCAACCAGATCTATTTCATAATCGACAGTTGTTTCGAAACCGACAGCCATTTGAAATATTTATTTAAATTAAATGTTTTTCTACTTTGTATTTATTTAATCTACAAATTGGCAGCTTGCCCGCTGACCGATCCATGATAAATTTACTATAAATGAGAATAAAATAAATAAATATAATTAGTTTAAATAAATAAACTCGACGTGTAGGCAGTATTTTAATTGTAAAAAGTTATATATTATATAAAGAATAGTATGAATCGAGGATGTCCTCTAATTTTTTATACCTCTGTCATCGCTTTCCCACGACAGTCCGAACATGCTTTATTATGCAATTCTCATTGCTTTTGGTGAAACTCTCTGTATAATTTGCTTGTAAAATTTATAGGCATTTAAAGATTATCAAATTTAGAAGGCGACTATTATAGTTCTGGGAAAACTTTGAATGACTTTCACAAGCGAATTGGGAATTATAAGTTTCTTGTTACCAAAATATCTTTGCTTCCTGTCTTGCATTGAACCGAGTAGACCCATTCTTATAGTAGAATTGGAACTGTTTCGCCGAAACTCTCAGACGATGAACCCAGTTGATGAAATGTTTTTCTTGTCTTCTTCCTTCTAAAATGTTCTTGTAGTTCTTCATTCTATAAATTCTGTAACATTAATTCCAATTTCACTCATCGTCAACTTCTGCAGTTCATCCCAACTATTACGAAAACATATCCGACGGAAAATATTAACTGTATTTCTTAAATGAATTATCAGCTAATTCCAACCTATTTTTTCAGCTATGTATCGCAGAAGGATATGTAAAAAATTTATGCTTTTTATTTCTCCTATATTTTCATCCAAGATTAGCAGTTTGCGTTCGAAACACTCTGTTAAATTATTTTCTCTGCTTCCTCCCTCTCTTATTCGCTTTGTTTAGTCAGCGTTATTGTCATTTTCTCTTCATTTTCCCGCCTTAAAGGTGTTTCGTCTAGTTATTTCCGATTCCTTTGAATCTTCGACCATCGCCCACGTGCTCGTTTCACAGTGCTATTTATACTCCCCCCTCACCCTCTCCACTCCGTATTTTGAATTAATTACGTGTTTTACATTCTACTTCCCATAAAGTCGTTCATCATTCACACCTTTCGAGTCTACCCGACAATATAAATAATATTAAACTTGACAAATATATTATGCAGTAGGGCCTAACCACTAAACAGAAGAAAAAAAAATGTGATAAAATTATCTGGTATTTATTTTATAAGTTTTATCAGTTTATTGGCTCCTGCGTCGTGCATTTGTTAATTTTAAACTAATACATACGTTTTTATATTATTCAAAATATTATATTAGCATTGCATCTGACTTACACGTTTGTTATCTGCGTATAGTGCCGACTTATCCAGTATCATGTAGTCTACATCAGATTTTTACATACTTATTAACGCAGAAACGCGAAAAACATTTTCCAAACCATATGTCAATATTGTGAGGATTCGCCGTCAAATCAACGAAAATAAATGGACTTTTCAGATTTATGCCATCAAAATTAATAGGTTTACCTTCAAATAATATTTAAAGTCAAATTTTTAACCCTCACATTATTGTATAGTATGCAATAAAAACTCAAAAAATGTGACAGTAATAGCATATTTTCTAGTACATATTTGTAATTTCTTCTATGACGTATCCTGTTTTCTCAACCGACGACTTGACAAATATATTATGCAGTAGGGCCTAACCACTAAACAGAAGAAAAAAAATGTGATAAAATTATCTGGTATTAAAATGAGGTTTAAAATGAAAATTAATAATTAAAATTTCTAGGTGTTTTAGTACCCAATTTTTTGCGCCTTACACAAAAAAAAATCTGTTGAGGCTGGTTGACACGGAAAGACACGTGTTCATGTATCATATATCTGCGGTTACAGCAAATTAGTTGATAATAATGAGGAATAAATCACAACTTTTCAGGGCAGCACTGTATTTTATTATAGACGACGTCTAGTATTTTACTTTATAGCTCGAAAAGAGTTCTTCAGTTCCCAAATTGTTTATAGTATGCAGAAGTTTTGGAAAATGATTATAGTACACCGCTCATTTTGGCTATTTTTCTACATCAAAACTTATTCCCTGTAACCCCAGATATTATGATGGGCGTTTAATTTGAGTTCAATATAATTTCTTACAATGCGTACCGTGAAGCGGGAGATTTGAAATAGTTTGTAATAGGAATTCTGAATCACCCTCTATAATAGTCAAACACCGTATTAATTAATTTAATGTCTGAAAGTTTCTGTTTCGTAACTGACTACTGGAACAATAATATCGCGGTTGACTGCATTCTCGAAATATTTTCAAGAGCATTGTAACTTAATCGGCGAAGAGCATAAAATATCGTTGTGGTGGTTCGTCTACACATTATTAAAATTAATAACACAAATTTAGTCAAATGAGAACCGTTGGATTATGACTAAACTGATGTAAATTTCAATTGAGTACGAGATTGCTAATGCGCTGGTTCATAAAAAAAAATAACGATGATGAGGTAACATATCTCAGAGCCATAAACTTCTGAATAACGCTATTTTAAGGACCTGACGTGAAAAGGGAAAACATCTGCCTCATTAAAAGATTCAGAGGTTAGTAGGACTTCAAACGATCCCGTTTAGAACATTACTTCGAATTATGTCATTTGAATGAATGTCTCGTATAGTATATTCCATTTTTCTCATATGACTTCTTATTTTCCGTAAATCGATATTTTATAGGATATATCGCAATCACCAACACCATATGTTACATCCGAAGTCCGTTACATTGAGGTTTTACTATATTACTGAAATAATATGAAAATGAAAAATTTTCGTCTGTTTTGAAAATTCATAATAAGAAAAATAGCTAAATACAGACATAAGATGTCATGATATAAATACCACATAATGTTTCTGGAAACTTTGTTCATTTCTTCAGGTGCAAAGAAAACAAGAGCCTAGAGCGACACAACTGCATAATTCACAATTGTGTGTGTGTGTGTTTATTTTTACTGTTCTTTGACCTGAAGACAGGAACAAGGTTTCCAGAAACGTTGTGAGGTATTTATATCATTTGTGTGTATTTGACAATTTTCTTATTATGAAAATAATATTACTCTAACGTGCTTGCCCTTGTCAAGTTTTTATACACAAATGTGCATGTGCTACTGTTCATCAATCATGTCTTCCCGAGAAACACGGGCAGAATTAAAATTTAAAATGGCAATGGGAAGAATAACTTGCTAGTAACAGTAAATTATAGACTAGTAACAGTAAATTATAGACTCAGCATTGGATCTGAAACTGCCTAGAACACCATTTGATAGGCGGAACGAGAACATTAAGAACCAGGCAGGCATGAAATATAAGATTTGTAAGAAAATGTTGAAAAATGAGTGAGCCCAATACGCAGATAGAAAAAATAACACGAACACTGATAAATTGGCCATAGATACAGTCATTTAAATTAAGGTGGAATAAGTAAATAACATGACGTTTCTTGTACTTATCCGTAGAGCTCACGCGGAGTGATAAATTATATCGACTAACACATGTCAACGTATAATATCGGTGTTACAAAGAAATTAAAAAGATAAAATAGAATCGTAGATGTTATTTAAAGAGATATAATCACTTTGGATATTAATGGTACCATTTTGTTTCATGAGGGTTATTTGAGATTAACCTAGAATGGTTACCTGGATTCAATATCTATAATTTATTAGTATTACACCAATCAAAAGTTATTAAACATACTAAGTTTGGTCAATACATGACCTTATTAACCCCGCTCTGATAGCATTAAAAAAGTCACATCTTTGGTACCATGGGGAAAACACTCTATGCAACCAGAACAACACAACTTTATTTCGTATAAGAAATACTGAATGGTATGAAAATGTATTCGCTATAAATACGCAAACAGTTCCAAATCTCGTCCCGAGAAAGTCCCTCGTAGTGTCGTCATTGTCTTGCGCCGGGCCCGTCACAGAACTGATATGAACTTAACCCTTTCATAGGTGGGGAGTAGGTGTGCCAACTTACTTATCACAAGAGCCCGGAATAAGAAAAGAAACCTTCACAACACTGAAGTACTATGGGGTCAATGTCACCCCAAGTGAAATGAAATCTAATTTTTTTAAAAAAAGCGGAAAATGTTAGAAACTATCGAACTTTGCCACGTGGCCTTCCGTGAAAATACGCGCTAGGCGAAGTCACTAATCGTGATAGTTTTTTTAAAAAAAAACATGGTCCAAAGACGGCTGGGAACTCAAAGAGCCCGTGGTAATAGAGCAGGGTTAATCGGAAGTTAACAGTTTGATTTCATTTTACGGTTTTACGCATCACAACTGGCACAACAAACTTCTTAAACAACCACGTGTGGCGGGAGCGATTTCTCAATATAGTAAAAAAATATGCGTAAATCAACTTCCAAACTGAATTTGGAAGCCGGTATTCTCCCCCTTGTCGAATAGCATTCGCAGCAATGGTGCACAGGGCTGGGACGTGCACATCAACAATGGCCTAAGTGTAGATGAGGCATAATATACAGGTGCACAACAGTTTAATATTTTTAACAATATAGCACACGAAAGGAAACTGTTTCCGACTTTGAAAAAGAACAAAAGACAAACTGAACAAATGTATCTTATAGCGTGATGAAAGTGCGACTGTAAATTGCATAAAAAAAACAACGAATAAAATAGGCTCAAAAATAGTTTTATTGAAGTGGTACGTCCAAGAACGTCCTTGAATCGTTTCGGTTAGAGCAGTTGAACTAAAATCTTCTGGAATTATATTAGCAGATCAGATGAAATAATAATGGCAAGTGACGTTTCCACAAAAGGCACGGAATACTTAAACGAATTTACGGAGCTGCACCCAAAGAAGCGATTGAAACTTTTGGGCAAAAACTATCTCAACGACTAAATAACGAAATGTATTCTGTTATATTGTCTGAAGAAAAGTTTACTGCAATTTATTATTACTTTATTGTCTTGTACCTAAAACAAATAAAGTTTAATACGATAACAGATTTAGTATATATGTTTCTATCTGACAATAAATAATATTTATTATAAAAAACGTTACTTTTAAAATGAAAAAAAAATACGTCTGATTGAAAATAAGTAATAAGAAAGATAGCCAAATACAAATAAAATAAGTGATAATATTAATACCACAGAACGTTTCTGGGAAACTGACGAGTGCTGTTGTGTCGCTCTAGGCTCTTCTTAACACCTGAAGAAAGGAGCAAAGATCTCAGAAACGTTCTGTGGTATTTATATTATCACTTATTTTGTCTGTATTTGGCTATTATTAAACCTTTGTCTGTATTTGGCTATTATTAAACCTTACTTTTATATAACGGACTTTCGGCAACATCGGAAACTCCGTTCCCCCGGATTAGTCCGTTATATCGAGGATTTACTATATTGAAATTTAACTGTCTTAATCGCCTGACGTAATATTAGAGAAATATAAAATATTTTACAATAGAAGTAAAATTCATGTAAAAATTTGTTATTATTAAGGCCTCTTCACTCGACCTGGAGACGATTGCCAGAGTGGATTTTTGGAGTGGTACGTGGTGAATCTCGGCCATGGTAGTCACCGTACCCGAATTCGGGGCGATGACGCCGACTGCTGTAGCATAGCAGGTCATCAATTTGAAAATGCCCAACTAATAATTTGTTTAAACGCGCCCTGCTTCCCGGACGTGTGGGTCTCTGATTCATACGCTATTGGCAGTTGTGAAAACGCCTTATCTAGAATATAACTATGCAGCAATTGGCCGTAGCGTAAATGTGGTCGGCGTTTATAAACGAATCGCTAGCAGCTTAACTGCTGACAGCAGGTTTTAAAACTGTAAAGGCGTGATCAGGACTTCCAGTTTGTGGCGCAACTGACAGCATTTAATACCAATGCCACTTCGCATTGCGCCACACTTAGTCAACGTTTCGGAAATGTCACCTATTAGCTTCACTTAGCTATTCTGTTCTGTAAAGTTGCGTAAATAGTTACATATAATTACTAGAAAGGATAATGATGGAAATGTATACAATATACATTTTAAATTCCATATAACGAACAGTTTAATTTATTGAATTTGTTTTAAATGTAAAAGAAAATATTATTTATTTGCTGAAAAATTAAAATCATATTAATCTTTTAATGTTTATATATTATTTGGCGTTGTTACTTTTATTTACCAAGATACTTGTTTCTCTAGGGTTGGGCCGAGTTATGAAAGTCTACATCCCTTTATTATTCACTCTGTCATGCTTTAACCTTGAATTTCCTTTTAGAGGTTTTTGAGCTGTTCCAAACTATATATTATCCATATTATATTTGATAGATTCATCCCGGTTTTTCTTCAACCTCTTTCATTGCATTGATTTTGCTTAATTCCTATCGTTTTTGTTGTTTTCGTAAGCAGTCAAATTTTAGAAAGAGATTTTTACTTTAATATGAATGTTCTATTCAACGGTATAGATGTATAAATCCTTACCGTAACTTATCATTTAATTGAATTTCCGACGATATAATATATATTATAATTATATATATATATATATATATATATATATATATATATATATATATATAGTGATATCACCTCTTGATAATTAATTTTAAATTAATTTTGAAACTTTGTCGTTCCAAAATATAATCGACAAATCTTTAAATTCTTTGTTTCAAGTTATTACCCAAAATTTGTTTTTTATTAACAACTTGAACATGAATTAATTTGCTCCCATTGAATACCCAAACTATAGATAAATTATGATTATAGGAATTTAAATTAAACAAGTTATTAAATTTTATAAACAAACCAATTTTATTAATCCAGAATACAACTCAAGAAATCTCGGTATATATATTTTTAATTCTTTTACATCAACAATTAAATTACACAAGTAATCCAGTTACATTTTATAAATCAAACTCTATACCCCAGGGTCTTCACTGGGTTGATAAGGAAACGGAGCACCAAAATTTACAATTTAAACAATGCAGTTAAAATAAAATGAAAACGAAATCTGACTCATTACCCTTATTTAACAATTTACAGAATTAATCACTAAATGTCTAGTTACAATTTTATTTGGGTTTTCAGGAACGCACTTCACTCTACAATGCCCTTCTGTGCACAGACTTTCACACACACGCTTCACAGACACGTTCACTTTATCCTTTTGATATCACGACTCCTGACTGCTTGCATGGACTAAAATGGTTTTTTTTAGTCACGGCCACCATTCAATTTGACCGAATATTTTTATCACCAGCGCCAAATGTTCAGTTTATTTTAAATATTTCGAAATGCACAATAATGTTTATCTCCAATATTCCTTTATCCCCCCCATGCCTTCTTCTTTTCTCTCAGACGATCATTGATTAAATCCTTCCACAAAGTCAGTAAACCAACATTTAGTTATACTTCAGCATCTATTTTCCATTGCTCCAGCCTCCACGTCCTCCTCCTTTGAGATCTACAGTCTAACTAACTTTTCTATCCGCTTCCCCCTCTCCAGAATATTCCTTCCCCCCCACAGTTTTTGAGTTCCCACGTTCGGACCACATCTGGCTTTCTCACGCTCAGAGCTACTCAGTTTTGTTAAATAAACATTTCCTTATCATATAATTGGATGTCCACAAAAACTTTTGTCATTATTCCATTAGGGTTTTGTTCCGATGTCTGTCAAAACATTAGCTCTAAGAGCCGCTAAAGCATCCAATTATAGTCCTCCCTTTGGTGAGCTTTTCCGCTGTCAATCATACTTATTATTTTTTTTATACAAGCCACCCAAGAATCCCCAGTCTGGGTTGGTAAACAAATCTTATAAAAATGAACAAAATTTATGTCCTTCTTAACTGGGTATTACAATATATATTTCATGAACTGGACAAATTGACGATATTGTTTGCATTGAGTGTAGCTGAATACAAATGGCTTGATCTTCTTCAAACGTTGTATACGATATATGTAATACTGTATATCGTAAGGTGAATGAATCCCCTCGTTCAGTGAATGAACATTGTTAATTCAAATTAAAAAATTAAGAACAGTGGAGCAATTTCGATATTCCTTGAAAGCTAAAGTTGTTCTATTGGAGTCCTAAAAATGTCGTCCAATAATTTTTTTCTGACTGTTCTATTCTTAAGGAAGCCATTGTCAAATCAACAATTGGCTGTCAACACTGGTCTAGTGCCATTGAATTGCATCTTTGATCATAATTTTAGAGAACTTTGATTTACAATATTGCAATATTTTTTACATATATTATGTAATAAAGTGGTCTTAGTTCAGGGTTTTGTTCATTCCCTGAATATTTTGTATTTAATTTACTGAAATATGTTTTTAATTTATTTGGCACGAATCTTTCAAATGTTGCATAAGAAAGTACCTATCGATACTGAACTCACTAGCAACAGAATTGGTAATGGGGACAAAGACCTGAAGTGTTCGCCCAATGTTAAAACAAATACACAAACACTCACACAAACGTATAATATATAAAAATAGCAGTAGAAAACCAATACAACATATTCATGCTTTGATGTTTTAGTCTGCGTATAAATTTCACACAATTTTGATGTATAAATGCAATAGGTACTATACATTTAATGGAATTATTTACAAGCACTAATAATACAGTATTAAGGAACAATTATTTTACAATATGTTCCCGGTGAATACTACCGTTACCAAATATGAGACTGGCAAACCGAGCCAAGGTCATTCCGCTCTGGAAATAGGAACGTTCATAGCCCTGTGTTGTATTATCGATCGTTAAATCCATTTTTGATATCGTCAATGGGATGATCCATTCTTTGGAGTTCCAAATGACAATACCGCAAAAATTCTCACCCGCCTATTTTTGTCCCTGACTATAATTATAATGCATTATTTATTCACGATCAGTGCCTTTTAAATTGGACACTAACCTCGAATGCTCTATAACATTAGGGAAACTATAGAAGTAGTAAGTTAGAATGTTTAGATGAGGTTCGTTTATTGGTATACATGTACATGATGCGCTCGTCCAATTGGCAGCAGGTTTCGGCTCTTGGATAGAAAGTTAACACTCAATAGCAAAATATTGATTCAACATTCATCCTCACTCATGAGACTTTTACAAATTTATCATCAATTTATAATTAATATCAAGAAAAACTACTAAAATGTTTCAATTAAAGGTATTTTAATTCTTTCACTCAGATGTAATGAATATAATGAAAGTAAATGAGTCCATAAATAAAATCAGCACTGTTATTCGCTAGTCTCGACTGAATACTATATTTTAAAATGGAGTGTAGTACAGAAAATGAAACTAACCAAGTAAACATATAAAGTATAAGTCGCGAGAAATAGCTTGGCGTTTTAGGTGCGCTGTAGAAGGCAGAAGGTGGAGGGGAGGATTGTCGATAGGCGGGAACTTCCTCTTGGAGCGACGACGGTATCATTTATATACTTATATAAACATTTTAAGGGACTCATCTACTCTTAAGAAAAACCAGAAAGCCGGAAACAGACATTCCGGGAATACGTTGCGGCACCGTCGTCATCCCGAGTGACGGTAAGGATTCTGTTGCGTACCATTTCTTAGCTTTTACAGATTATATCTTTCACGTACAGCATATCCATAACTGGACACTTGCGTCAATGTTTTCAGAATAGTTTTTACTCTACGAAGTTGCCGTAACAAAGGTTGGTGTTAAACTGAGCTCCAGCCAACACCACTGCAATTATAGGGCAGTGGACCATTGAGCATCAACTAGCTATTTCTCTTCAGCTATAACAATCGCTCTAATAGAACTTGCCATGACTTATTCCCGGAATGCCCGTTTCAGGCTTTCTGGTTTTTCTTAAGAGCAGATCGAGTCCCTGAAAATCTGTCCTCATTCCTGCTATGATCGGGAGCTGAGGAGACAACCTCATCAACGGGATCTTAAGGTAACCAGTCAAGTTCTCATACACAATAATTGGTTATAACATGGACTCTTAATTTGGTTTCATAGTAGATTTCTGTCATTCGGAGAGTTAATAGTGCTTAAAACTCTATACTTTGATTTCCGTGAATACACGTCCCAGTCTTGGGAAGATAGTTACTCATCTAAACCGACCTTGTGCAGTTGTAAATACAAATCAAAAATAATAGAGCCCATGTTCATAACAGAAGGTCATTACATGATCCTTCATTACGATAACCTTGCTAGTAGCGTTTTGAGTCGCTTAATTTCGTGGCTAGCATAAGTCTTGTTTTTCTTTCTCCTTCAACGAATTTAATTGAATACTATATGCTAAATTACAAATGAAAATAAATCTTTTTAAGAAATACAATTTTTCTGTATGGACCCTCTTCAGTATCAGTAACAAAATTTAAAGAATCAAAGAATTAAATGACGTTAATGACTGATAAACAATAGTTTTTGATGATGTAAAGACAAATTTACTCAACAGCTATAGAAGCTGTTGCGGCTCGTGACTTTTTAAGTTATATGCTACATAATCCCAAACAATTTTACGACCATAACCATGTAACAAGTACTCTGCTGATTTTACAGCATGTATTGCTTTGCAGATTAAACTATCAAGATTATATGCTTCTTCATTGTGGCAAATGACCCGACTCGTAATACGCTACATTTCTAGTTTAGTTTACATAGTTTCCTGTAGTGCCTATTTTTTAAAAGCGGAATAATTTAGCACCAAGCTGACAGGCATTTCCAACTCGACAGAATTTTCCTTCGTATATAATTTTAAATAAAGTTAATTTTATTATGACGCAATAATTCCAAATTCAACCCCAGAAGTGTTTTTCCTTCAAAATGAACTTTGATTGTGATTTTTCCATAAAATATTATGCAAACTGCACGAATACTATTTATGTTTTGAAAATATAAGCTAATTTAAAATAAACTTTTTAAATACTGAATGGTTCAAATTTAATTTAATTTCGCTTCTTATGCTGAGGTTACTTTGTGGTGGCCACGAGGGCTGTACTAAACTCAAGTACCGAGCATAGCTCTTGCCGTTGATGGTTGTTTATTTTGAAAAAATGGCTTGCCTAATTGTATTGATCAGGCCCAGGCGTGCCCTAAATGTAATCCTAATCTGAATTTAAAACCTAAACCTAATTCTATTAATCCTAAACCTAAAACCTAGTGCATCTATCTCTAAGGTTTCCCCTTACTGTGCTGTATATCACGGCATGGACCTGTGCGGAGCGGCAGTTTGACGAGCTTTTCGGGTGGTGCAGGGTGGTACTGCGCATGCGCATTCGTTATACAGAGATCCTTTGCTGTGGAAAGCTAGCCACAGACAGCATTAGTAGGAAACCAGTTTAAGCATACAACTACTATAGAGTTCCTTAAAATTAAGAAAATATCGTTCTTCCTTAAATTAATTATTTGCTGTAGCACATGAGAAAATACGGACAAGCCGCTACTGCTTAGAAGCACTACGTTACTTCCACTATTGCGCATCTCAACATGTACTGATAATGTACTCAGGCCCAATCCAATTAAAACTGTCAAAGAAATCAAGTAGGAAAAATTAGATCTTAGATATTGCCGAGAGTTGATATCACTGAATATTAATAGACTTAATGTTTACCTTTATTCTTGTAATTTAAAAACTATACTCAATATGTTAGTAGCTAATACATATCCATCTTCTTGGCATCACCATTAATATCTTCAAACTGTGGTAAGGTTGATTATTGAAACGGGTTTATTCAACAGAGAATTGCGTGAATTTATTAATACAAAATTTATTTTATTTACAATTTAATGTTGCCCAAAATATTTTAACTACCATTCATTCATGTATACAAAGTGTGAGCCGAGTTCCACTGTAAAATAATAATTCCGAGTTCAATATGAAATGTTTAATGAATAAACTAGCATAATTTATTTATTTATTTTTAGGTAACAGGCTACATGAGGATAATCCACATGGTGGTAACTCCCCTTTAATAGCATAGGAGGGGTTTGAAAAGGGGGATGTGGAAGGGTAGAGGAAGGTAGCCAAGGGCTAACTAGGACCCCGGGCTATAGTTTAAGGATCCTACCCGGCATTCACCTAAAAGTAATGCAGGACAAACCCTAGAAAAATCTGCATCAGGTAGGTCGGGTATTGGGTACTTGTCCCACGCCCTTCCGCTAGCGGGAGAGGAGTTTGCTGTGGGGACCCAGCATTCGCTTCTCCGTGCCTCGACCAGTTTAGGAGGCAGCTGGCCGACTGTTCTAATGGGAACAGACAACAACTCTTACGGTATGCCCAAGGTCTGTGACCCCGGAACATACACCTCTCAAAACAGGCCGAGGTGCCTCGGTATGTGGGAACCTTAGTTCAAAAAACTAGAGAGATGAGAAGGCATCCCCAAAGGTAACCTCCGCGAGAGCTGTCTGGGAAGGTTCACCTGCGAGAGAATTTTCTCACAGCTTCCATACTAGCTAAAAAAAAATTTAATTCCTTAGAAACGCCAAAAGAAAGATAACTGTGGAATTTGCTTACATAAACTCAGCCTTCTTCAGAAAATTGAACGATTTTTCTTTCTCTCGTCTATTTTCCGAGCACCATCTCCCTCGACGTTGTCGAAACGATCTGTTTCACCACGTCGATACAGCTTTGTTTACTAAAGGAAATCATTGTAACATTGGTGGGCACTTTATGTTTAAGATCAAAATTATAATTGAAGTACACGATCGCACCACGAAACGAAAAAAACAAAAACAAATGATGATTTAGAATAGAAATAAACTCAAACTTGACAAATGTACTAATGTTACAATACTCCCTTTCGACAATAATTTGCATTCCAAACTTTATCAGTTGTTTATATTGTTTGATGAAGTATTAAATAGAAATCCCCTATAGTATTGTCTTTCTATATTGAAGATTGCAAAGACCCTCTAGATTTAGATAATATCTGCTTTGTAATTTATAGTATTCTCTTTTGAATTGTATGAAGGTCACACCAAAAGTTAAAGCACAACATTTATTACAAAACTAAATTTTTATCCTACAGATATCTTATTTTTACGGTGTATAAACAGTTAAATTTGATTAATAAAAAAATTAATTAAAATTACAATTTAATGTTGCCAAAAAAAATTTTAACTATAATTTATCCATGTATACAAATTGTGAGCCGAATGTCACTTAGGAACATAATTTCATTTTTCCACATAATCCCCATCCCTCTCAGCCTCTCTGCGCATTGTCAGGAGTGAGCGCAGTGTGGGGTCTCCCCTGCGAGGAGTCTTCCGAATATTGGCGTGCCCTCTTTCATCACTTAATCTGCTTCTTCGCCGACAACTGTACTGCGATCGACAACAGCATCTCACGACACCTTTTTCAACCTATTGTGGTTGTTTCCCACTATTTCGTTTTCATAGCACAGTAATTCTAGAACGACATAAATTTTAAAGACGATGAATGAAAAATAAATTTAAATATAAATAGTATGTTAAATTGAAAATTTAAATTTGAAAATTAATAATAAGATAGGTAAATACAGACGAAAGAAGTGATGATATAAATACCACAATACGTCTCCGGGACCCTTGTACCTTTCTTTAGATGCTAACAAGAGCCTAGAGCGACACAACTGCACAATTCAGTTGACAAAACTAAAATTTTTGGCTTTTGAGTTTTGTGCAGTTGTGTTGCTCTAGGATCTTCTTAGCACCCAAAGAAAGGGGAAAGGATTCCAGAAACGTTGTGTGGTACTTATATCATCACTCCTTTTGTTTTGCATTTGACTATTTATCTTATTATTAAAAGTAGTATGTATTACTTTTGGAGTGGCCCTCGTAGCACTATCTATATTGGACAGACGAAAAGGGCATTGAAAACCAGTTAAGGAATACGTCGCGAATATTAAACAACTAGTAGAAAAACAATCCATAATTACTAATCACATCATTTTAATCAATTTAATTTCGATTGGAAGAATACAAAAAATTGTAGATGTTGAGCACAAGGACCAAATTAGACTTATTTCTGAAATAGAGAATATAAAACTAAACATTAACTCCTTTAATGTTCAGTATGAATTGAATCTATGACCTTATCTTTCCAACTTGATTTCTTTTCAGTTTTACTTGCATTTGGACGAGCTTACGAGTATTGTAGGCTTCAGGGAATTCGGTCATTTGCCCGAACACTTTTCCTATACACGTTTTCCCTACGACATTATCCAGCTTTAAGTTTTCGCGAAAAGTCATTATCCTGATTGACGTTTTCCCGATGTGGCGGTTGTCGGAGGCTTCTTGTAATTTAATAATTGTGTCATAATAAAATGTGTTACCAATAAGGCAGTATTTCAAAGCAATTTAATCTACTCAGTCAAATGTCTACGTGAACTGTAAAATTTTATGATGCAGGCGTAAAGTTTTAATAGAATCTCATCTCAAGATAGATGTAAGTGCACAATTAAACTGTCTATTTAACTTCTTTTGGCATATGTTGTATAATATTCTTGAATTACTTTAAAAAATTGGAAGTAACCTTGATTATATTTTGACCTTCGGTTTTTTGGATCTATTTATATATATATATATATATATATATATATATATATATATGTATATGTACGTATGTATTGCGTCGGAGCTCATAACTTTCGCAATATCAAGTCTTCCGCTTATTCATTATTGATGAATACTAATTATATTTGTGCTGGGTGACATTACTTGTGGCTACTCGAAGTTAAGATATTAATGATGTCAGATTGTAAGCATAACTTAAAGCGATGTACACTGTTACGCAAGAAGCCATGAAAGCTACACCACACAAATGCTAAAAAGAGTCCAGAAGCACTCGTACAGCCATCTTTACCTACGTCCATTACTTTAATTCTTGAAAACTGTATACAGAAGCTACAACTACCGTAAATAACGACATATAATAATATGTGTTACTTAGTTACAAAAATTCGTGACACGTAATGCTTGCTGAAGATATCTCAACTTACAATAATCAAAGGAAAAACGTAGATAAAAATTTATTAATTAGGATTAATAAAATCGACAGCATTCGCTGCGGAATTTGTGTACAAGACAAAGTATTTAGATCTTGGGTTCACTGATATTCAAATATTTGTAAGTGCTGCTTATTAGTGGAAGGACAAGTAGTGGATATCGTTTTAATGGTTTTCGGTTTTGAAAGAAAGTGATATTGAAAAAAGCACTGTTTTATATATATATATATATATATATATATATATATATTGTAGTAATTAGTAATTAATCCATTGTTATAATTGCAAAGTAAAGGACTCATTATTAGACTACATAAAGCGTGCACCGCGACACAGGGCGGCGAGACAAAAGAACCATTGTTGAGACGTACGCAGTACAAATTCTACGAGACGAACACACAGTCAGCGAGGAGGAGCGAAACGAAAAGGTTCCAAGTTAAAATTGAACAAAAAGTTTTTCAGTCTGTAATTCATCGAATAAGGTTACAGGAAAGTTTCTAAATAAGTAAAGCCACAAGCAGTAACCTAATAATTTCCTGCCGCAGTAAAAATTTCACAAGTAAAGACTGTTGCAAATGTCATCGAGAGGAAGTTGTTAACAATCCATCTAACCATTAATCCGGAAGGAGTTGCAGTTTCCAGAAGAGAGACCCAAAAGTTTCGACAAGTGTTTTGTAACCAATTTAAATTCAGTGATATCCCCAAAAACGTGTGCACAGAAAACCCCAAAATTGAGACCTGGTCGGCCGTAAGTAAAAGAACTCTAAATTTATTTGTAAACCATTTCATTAAGATACGTCAGATCGTTCTTCAATTATTTCTTTTCTTTAATTGTTTTGTTAGTAAATTTAAATTCAAGTCACCCATTTATCAAACCCAGTAAAGACCCTGAGATTTTAAATATTATTATGTAATTTTATGTTGTATATTAAACTTAAATAAATTTTGTTAAATTGTTCACATAGTCATTTTTATTCAGCCACAGCCATCAGTCGTTTATATCTGTTTATTACAATATATATATATTTCAATGACGCGTGACAAATTCTAGGGGGTCCCTTCAATAAGCACATATTTTTTCCAATATCATATTCGTATATATTCTTAATTATTTATCATTCAGGGATTTTTTCAATTCAAATAAATGCGTCATCTAATTCCAGCGCCGGGGAATAAAATAATTTCATTTAAAAATATTACGTATGATCTCCATATGCCCCGTGCTATGTCTCTAAGCAAACACTTAATAAAGATTTGAAAGTACCATACGACAAAGATGTCATCATAGAAAGAAGTAACACTCTCCACACAAAACTAGAACACATTCCTGAACTCTCTTCTGAAATACAGAAAGGCTTAATTAAACGTAAATGGCTAAGTGATATAAAGAATATCTAAAAATGACTTGTCAACTACCTAGTTCTTAGGTCAGCTCATTACATTATATTGTAATATTCTGCTTGCTAAAATAATAATTTTTTAAAAAAAATTGCACCCACGTTGAAAGAAACTGGAATTGAAAAGCAACACGAGCAGTCTTCCTCTGTGAAGTATTCTGAAGATCTACTGTATGCGCAGGTTACTTCTGGTTTGCGTAGTTTAGAAACACTGACGTCATAAAATGTGCTCGTTGTTCTTGGAAGAGTCGTTTTCGTTTTGTCTTGTCCGCCTCAACCGGTTTCGAATTCCTTAAGTGAACAATTTCAGCTTTTTATTAACTATGTAGGAACTGCCGATCGCAGTTCATTATAACCACAAGGAGCAGTTGGACAATTATCTTTATTTCACGCTGGACGAAGACAAGCGCGTTTCTCCATGTTTGGCTTTACTACAAAAGTCCTTGGCAGACAAAAATTGTTGTCCGCTTCTCGCGCGACCTTCTCAACGCTTCCTTCTTCCGCATTAAGAATTGGAGAATTGCTGTGTGACTTTGTTCTTTCTTTGTTGTTACAATCATTCAATCAAAACTAACCACATTCAAACAATGTTTCGGTGAAATAATTTGAGCCTCTTGGTGGCAATGCCGTCCCAGTCGCTGCTTTTCAGTCAAAAATATAAGGTAATTTAATTGCAGACATTTAAGCGTGCAACTTAATATATCTAGACTGTACTTTCCTAACATGCTGTTACGGTCCGCTACAAAGCCTGAGAGAAGATTCTCTCGCAGGGAGTTTCTCTCGCAGGCAGAGCCTTGTAGGAGAGATACGAGGGGGCTGCCTGTGGTGATGCCTTTTCCTCTCCGCTTTTGAACTAAGGTTTCCCACAAGCCGAGGCACCTCGGCCTGTTCTGAGAGGAGTATGTTCCGGGGTCACAGGCCTTGGGCATACGGTAAGAGTTGTCCGCTATTCCCATTGGAATAGTCGGCCAGCTGCCTCCTAAACTGGTGAAGGCACGAGGACCCCACAGCTAACTCCTCTCCCGCCATCGGAAGACCGTGGGACAAGTACCAAATGCCCGACCTACCTGATGCAGGTTTTTCTAGGGGTTTCCCTGCATCACTTTTAGGCGAACTGCCGAGTAGGATCCATAAACCATAGCCCGGGGGCCCTAGTTAACCCTTGGCTACCTGTGTCTACCTTTCCGCATCCCCCCTTTCAGATCCCTTCCTGTGCTATTAAAGGGGAGTTGCCACCTTGTGGATTACCCTCATGCAGCCTGTTACCCTAAAAAAACCTAACATGTACTCAGTCAGGAACCGCAATCCAATTCTTTCTGATACACCGGGTATAACGGACAAAACATTGCTCTCATCAAATTCGGTTCGTATCAAAAGTATAATTCATAAAAGAATTTGTTCATTGTCTCGATACACTATACAAAACACAACACATATATTTATTTATTTAAACCCAGTAAATAAGAGACGTTGATTAACTACGAGCAGGCTCATTTTATTGAAACACCTTGTAACATGCCAACTGCTTCTTATTGCTAGCCTCCTCTCTCAACACTGTCTGTTTTATTACGTAACTGCTTCTACTCGCACTCTCCGTTTTACCGAGGCAATGAATTTACCCACACTAATGTAAACACACCACTCCAATTGCAAATGATATAGTAAGGAAAATTTCGCGCTCGCACACCGACCCGAAGATAAATATAAATGATTATATATTCACGATTGTGTTTTAAAGGTCATGATTACGCAAGCGTGTCCACTTTTTTATGTTACGTTGTTTAAAAAATGAGGACAAGCGAAACTATACTCCGAAACAAGTTTTTATATTGACACATATGGTTATAACAAAGTATTCCTGCAATTAATGTATTTTTGGAAAATCAAAATGGTTGAGTGTTTTACATTAATACTCCCAGTTCTCGTGTTCGAGTTTTTACCTATTCTTTAACTATGAAATGATGCACAGCAAATCATATTTTTTCCGTCGCCGTTTTTGTTGTGTTATCACTGATTGGTTTGATTCATACCTTCACCGTGCTCTTTCCTCGGTCAAATTCTCCATATCAGGGTATTCGCTACACCCAAAATGTCTGATCTACCAACTGTTGTACCTTTCACTGCATCTTTCATCACTGAGTTAAGTGAACCTGTAGGCTTATAATCCTTCTCGTAAATGTGCTCCAAAGTCTCGCCGATAATATTTCTTTCAAATATTTATCAGTTATTTAACCTCCACCGTACGACTAATGCACCTCATTTTAGAAGCGTCAACTCTACTTCTTTCAGGCTATGGAACTGTTCACATTTGCCTCCACACTACACCGTGCTGCTTACACTTGGAGAAACACTTAATGCAATCTAATCTTAATACGGGGAGACTGCTTGGTATTTATATTAAATGACTTAGAAAAACTACTATATTAAATATGTATCACCCACTGTTTTCGAGCGAAGGATGACTTTTGAACTCGTTTGTGGCAGGGAAATCGTAACTGTAAAATAGTATTTAGAGAATTCTTTTAACATTATACTAAAAATTTCTTATTCTAATACTTCTGAATCCAAACCTTTTTGTTCCATTGGCTGTATTAAAATCAGATGTTCAGTAAGCAGACAGTAAGTCATTCTGGAAACGCGCTACAGCAATAGCAAAAGAAACACCCACCAAATTAGTAAAAGTTGACACAAATTACAGGTAATTCAAGTTGACGTTTAGTTAGCGTTCACAGAGTGGCAAGAATAATGGTAAACGCTATAAGTCTTAATTAATCACCAATGTAGAAGGTAGGATTCAAAACGTAAACTCCCTTTTAGGGAGAATGATAAGAACTAGTTACCATTGTCTACTTTCTAATGAGTTTACGACTAAATCAAGGAAATTCAGAGACTTAAGATTGGTCTCGATAGCGTTGACTACAACGAATTTTTCAATACTTGTCGGTTATTTCAAACAATTCCTAAAAAAATAACGAACTTGTTTAAAGATGAACTAGTTAACTATGTGCCAACCATTCAAATATACGCCTCTAACTCTGTAAGCCACTCTACCATTTAAATCCACCTACAGGTACTATGTTGCATTTACTAAGATACTTATTAATCTTAGCAAGATGCGAGGTTAACCAGTAATATCGATTATACCACTGTGAACAAAAAGTAAGGTGAATTTATTTATAAAATATAAATTCTTTATTTATTCTTCCAAATCAATTGCATCACCTTCAAAGCAATCCCCGTCCGATAAAACGCACTTTTTCCAACGCTTTTTCCAGTCCTCGAAACAGTCGGAATAGTCTTTTTCCGGTATAGCCTTCAAGACCTTCTTCGATTCGGTTTTTATCTCCTCAATCGTGTCAAAACGGCGTCCCCGCATTGGCCTTTTGAGTTTGCTGAATAGCCAGAAGTCGCACGGAGCCAAATCAGGCGAATACGGTGGTTGCGGAAGGATATGAGTCTAGTTTTTGGCAAAAAAGAACCAATGCAGTATGACGTGGTGCAGTATCAAAATGAAGGAACCAAGAGTTGTTCGCCCATAATTCCGGCCGTTTCAGACGAATAGCTTCACGGAAACGCTCAAATAATATTCTTTGTTGACAGTTTGGCCCAGAGGAAGGAATTCATAGTGCACCAGACCACGATAATCAAAGAAAACTGTCAACAAGACCTTGATTTTCGATCGACTTTGCCGTGGTCTTTTCGGTCTTGCTTCACCTTTTGCACGATATTCGCTGGATTGGTCGGTGGTTTCAGGGTCGTATGAGTAAATCCAAGTTTCGTCTCCAGTAATGATGCATTTCAAGTGGTCCTGATAGTCAGACAGCAAAGTTTCACACACATCAACGCGACGCTTTTTTTTCCAAAAAATGGAGCGATTTTGGCACCAATCGAGACTTGACGCGTTTGAGACACAAAACATTCTTCAAAATGGTTTGGGCTGAGCCAAATGATATTCCAACACTATCAGCGAGATCTCTAATTGTCCATCGATGATTTTCAAGCACCAAATCTTTGATTTTTTGGAAGTGGCCCTCGTCGGTAGACGTTGATGGTCGTCCAGAGCGCGGTTCGTCTTCAACGCGGCCTCGGCCCTCTTTGAACTCGTTGTACCACTTATAAACGTTTTTTTGTGCCATAGTTTGATCACCAAAGGCCTTCAACAACATTTTCAACGTGTCCGCACAAGAATATTCGTTCCGCAAACAAAATTTGATGCAAGTTCTTTGCTCAACTAAATCACCCATTGCAAAAATCGAAAATTTCACTTTTGGTTATTTACAAAAACACGTGTAACTCGGAGATAATTAAACCTTTTAACAAACAGACGCTTGGCAAATATTATAGACAGTCCTACCAACCTAGGAAAAAAATTTACCTGCCTTCCTAATACCCGGGAGTTTTAAATGACAATTACACCTTACTTTTTGATCACAGTGGTATATATTTTTAAATGCTCTTAGAAGTAGAAGAAAGGCTTTACTTGTCTATAAAAACTGAGATCTTTATGTTAACTGTAACAAAACAGTACTTAAAATTCGTTATTGTCACATTTGTTTAAGCTTTAATTCACCACCTACATATACATGTGTGGGGGGAAGGAGGAGGATTTTGTTGATAAGTGAAATACAAAGCATGGAAACTTGAAAACTCGCTTAATTTTTCCATATCAAAATGGAATACATCCATACACAAGCCTGGAATTTAATTAACCTTTATTCTTCGGAGCAACTTTCCTCCATTTAAGAGATTTTATGTAAGTTTTTATTTCTGTTACTGAGCTATGTGTTTTGCAGAGGCTTTTCTAGCTGAGAAGAGTTCCGCTCACAATTCTCCTTCCGGAAGTGGAGACGCCGGCATATTTATTAGCTGTCAGAGCTACACTTGTTCACCTGCATGTTGAAAACCTTGTCCAGTGATGCCATCAATATGTATGAATGCAGCGAATATCGTAGTGACTTCCGCTTACCGCCCTATTAAAACGTTGCTATAAAATATTCACTGTCATTGAAGATAAAATCCGTTTTTCTTGGAAAAGGCAGTCATGTCATATTCATACGGTTCTCCATCTCATTCTATTCGCATGGTAAGCAAATTCTTTTTATCTCACGAGACTCGCTGAACACAACATGCTTCTTTATTTAATTTTTACACTACGATTGCTATTTCCTATCCCGTTATACCTTTGGAGTTTCCAACGTTAAAAAAATTGTGCATGCCAATTATTTTCAAAGTATTTCTCATGAATTATTATTTTGTAACAATCTTGAACGCTTTTCTTGGGCTTCCTTCTAGATGTCCCTTTCAAATAAATAATATTGTACACTGATCATATTAAAAATTTCCTTCTGAAATCGTAATTTGGAACTATAATATGGGTTTCTTGTATGCAAGTTTGTTGACAATGGTGTGGTAGTGACTTAATCGGGAATTCCTTTGTTTACGGAAGAATAATGTATCAGCGAGAGAAAGAAGGCGGATTGTATGAATGTTCGAACTCATCGAAACTTTATTCTGAAGACGAAACAAGTTTCTTACTGTATGAAACACTGGATTCAATCGTCCTTCTACCCTCGTCTGTCACTTCCTTCTGTAATAGACTTAATAAAATGACAACCTATACAACGCTTCTATTTTTGAAAGATGCCGTCTTAGCAAATGATAACATTTAGTTGAATATTTCTTGGCTGTGCCCGGTCTCAGCTACCTTCTTCCTAGGTGGCAGAACTCTTTCACTTCTGCCCCCTTGGCTTGAGCTTGTGAAAGCTTTCTCTCAATTCTAGAATTGAAATTTTTAAAACGCTTGATATAAAAATCCGTTCTTCAAAGAGGTCCTAAAATTTAAATCACGTAAGAGGTGTGATTGAGTAAAAGAAAATGTAGTAGTCTCTAAATGTAGGAATTTTGCATCGGATCCGGAGTCGGTCGGAGGGTGGAGCTTCCAACTTGTAAGCTGTGGTCCCGAGTTCGATTCCTGGTCCGGTCGAGATTTTTCCATCCCGATACAAATTAATTCTTGATATCTCAGGGTCGTTACATGGGCCGTATAATTATACTGACGAAATTTAACATTTTTATTTGAACTATTAAACAAGAATTTGGCAGCGGGAAGTTATGCGACGAGTGTAAAATGTAAAAGGGTCAAGCTTACATCAACCACCACTTAGTCTCATCCTGATCCCTTCAGCTGGGAGCTGTTTCTCGCCGCTCGTATCCCGACGATAGAATAAGTTGGCAACAAGTCGTTTCCCGATGTTTCGATGCTGGTGCTCGCTTATGTTTACAGTGTGTGTGTGTTTGTGTTTGCGATCGGCTGTAATTCTGCCATAGAATTGAATTTAGAATCGCAGATTCAACCAGGAATCTTTGACAAACGATTGAATAAATACTTATTGCGAATTAATTAAACAAATTGAACTGACTTCACAATCATTAATCTGAATGGTTGAAATCCTGCAAAGAGTTCTCTATGGCGTTTTTTTTTTCAAATTAGGCACACCTCAAATTTTAATTTATTCAACTTTCTCCTCCAATCATAGATTCCATTTCCATCGATTTACTCATGTTTCCCCACAGACTACGCATTTACAAATTTTCAAATTTAGCCTCTCATCTAGGCTTAGATTTTAAATTGTATTATTTTCCCATCTGGCTGTTTATCTGTATTACTGGTGTCTGGTTGTACAGACACTTCACTAATCCGCCTGTGTGATCTATGCTTCCTCCCGACTCCAAGATGCCGACACCACCTGCACCCAAGTTCGCTGAGTAGTCTGACCATAATTATTCCTGCTTATCCCTTTTGCTTACCAGAGTACACTTCTTAAATAGGGCGCTGTGAATGCATAAATCAGAAATATTATACTAGTTCCAGATTATATTCGCAAATTCGTAATTTCTCGTTTTTTGGGGTTTACATTTGCAGTTTCTTTCGCAATTTTTACAGGTTTAACATTAGTTCCTAATAAGATCTACATTTTACGACAGTTGCATGGTTGTAAATTTGAAGAAGTCGGGGGACTAATTCCTATTGATAGGTTCAATTATTTTTTGCCTCGTTTATTTATTTCTATAATTGTTTTGCTTCTTGAATTTAACCTCCTCAGGTTGCTCAAAATTTACTCTTCATTATGTTTAAATAAAATAGTATTAATTAGCCAGTTTGTTACAATCCGTAAATTCCTTACCGGTATTTATATTTTGAATTATAATTCAATTATGTTGGAATGTCATTAATTTCTGTTAACAACCATTTTCGTATCATAGACATACAATCGTCTGCGCTGTTACATAACACTGAAGAGTGTTTGCCATTTGTACAGATTTTGTTGCCGATAAAAGGTAAAGAATTTCCCGTAGCTGTTAGTTCAAAAGAATACTTTCTACAGAAGATGGAATATTAGGATATCTACACCTAGTTTGTTTTCAGTCTTTTGTGGAGTAATTTTTCTATTTCGTCGTTCACGAAGTGGTTTTCCCCAGTACAGATTGCTTCTCTGAACTGCCTAAGCTCGGTTAAGCACTTACGATGCCGGTAAACATCTGTCAGGCCTCCTTATGCTACACGTTGCTCTTATAATGGCGTGAATAAAATAACATCATTCATTGGTGTTTTTTTGGGGGTTAACAATATATTTGTTTTTATTTTCCTATCTGTATTACGCTGAACTAATCAAATAGTTTTGCCTCCGGGTTTTTTGTGGTTATTTAAATTTATTTGAATCAGGCATTAAATGTTCTCATTTTGTATTCATTTTTTACTGTAAGTATTTATTTAAAATTTTAATAGAAGATTTTGTGGCTTAGGTTAGGAATTTCCTGTTCAATTAATATTTTTAGATTTCTCATGTAAACTAATTCAGTTTATACATTCATTTTCACACACACACACACACACACACATATATATATATATATATATATATATTAATGCCAATTAATTACGCCTTTAATTGTTTGGACATAAAATTTGAATTGTTTGATAAATCCATTATAGCTGTCTGATCGAACAAAGCAATAATGAGAGAAGCGAACTCACTTTGCTTTGTCGAAAAGTCAAAAATGGCGTACTCGCGCTAAAACTCGAGAGCACTAGGAGTCAGTTGGCAGAAAAACATCGCGAGGAGCAGAACAAGTAATATAATTTGGGCAGAGACTAGACATCGCCAATGTATAACTAGTTAAAGTTGTAATTTAATACGAAGAAAACATTCACGCCGCAAGTATTGCAGCGTAAATATTGGAAACTAAGAGCAGTTTAAGTCTACAGCAAGGAGCTAAAGAAAAGTTAGTTCGCTCCGAAAGAATAAACAGTTAAAATAAATCTTCAAGGAGCTACGTTGCAGTTTAAGGCCAATTCAGTAAAAGACTAATAAATCTACGAATCATAGGATTCCTGTAAGGCAAGCAGACATCAGATAGCTGACATTCAGGAGGATCATCCGAGTTCCTGGGAGCCTATCAATTTTGACTTCAATAGTGTAAAATCTGTGAGGCGACATTTTAGAATCAGTGTATACTTTTGCAATAGTGTACTTCCGAAACCAAAAAGAATGCTGGTACCAGCTGGACACTATGTAAGTAAGAAAACCAAAACTAATGATTAATTGTAAACTTTAATTAAAGGATAAAGTCAGATTTCGTTATCTTTTAATTGTCAGAGTTAATTTCTTTACTTTTGATTTCTTTCTATCGACATATTGTTTAGGTAAATTGTGAACTGTTAGTTAATAAGATTTTTAAATCAATTTGTTATGTCCATTACCAAACCCAGTAGAGACCCTGAGAGAGAGAAAGATCTCAAATTTTGTTGTAATTATCTTTATTGCCACAAAATAAATAAATATTATGTTTGTTAATTTTTATTATTATTTCATTTAATTAACTTAGTCAATGTTTAATTATTACATTTTGGCGCTTCAACGTGAGGCAAATTCATTAAATTAAAAATTAAATTATTATTTATTACAATATATATACATATACACTTCTCTATGTTCTCATTAGAGGGCTAAATATCATCACTTCTTTTGTTCTGTATTGGCTATTTCCCTTATTAGGAATCAATAAATATTAAAATATAAACTACACGAGAATCTTTATTGATAAATGGGGTAAGTTCCGTTGCCGATAGATTATAAGCGAAGAATAAATTGGAAATATGTATTTTTTTATTTCTCTTTGCTTTAATAATTTCTATTTACAGTTTTCTCATTATTCGGAGATTTCGGTCTGTAACATTTTGTTCACTATTTAGAAGTACTCAAATAATCATGATCATTTGAAAATGTTTACCATCTCAGTTTAATTCATTCGTTCCCAAATTAGTAGTAGTTTGTTCATTTATTTATAACTGCCTTGGTAAATTCCAGTGTCAGCGTCTAACAAATGTTATATACAAATACATCCAATTTTTCTTAATATACAGCTGGGTATCTCATAACTTATAAGTAGCCTTGTCTTCTTTCCTAGTACTGTATATCACTTTTGAAAACTAACAAAAGTTCAGTTTCCAATTAAAATATGTTTACATTCTCCTTCACCATCTACAATGGTCGGCAATCTAAATTAAAATTAAATCTGAAATGTCAGGCAGTTATAGCAGTATCTTTATTTTTTAAAATTCCTGAAGAATTCCCCGGTACTGAAAGGAAGTGAGGTTTGTCCAACAGTTACCAAGTCGTAGTCACATTTTATAAACATTATTTATTCGTATTTACCTAAAAGTTTGTAATTGCGTGCGACAAGTACCCAATGCCCGACCTACCTGATGCAGGTTTTCTAGGGTTTGTCCTGCATCCCTTTTAGGCGAATGCCGGGTAGGATCCTTAAGTTATATCCCGGCGGCTCTAGTTAACGCTTGGCTACCGTCCTCTACCTTTCCGCATCTCCCCTTTCAAATACCTTCCTATGTCATTAAAGGGGAGTTGCCTCCATGTACATTACCCTCATGTAGACTGTAACTCTAAAAAAAAGTTTCTAATTCGCCCGTTTTGTTGGTATCATCTAAGAAAAAGTCTCAGAAATCGTTCTCTGTGTACATTAAGTTGGCATTTATATATTTTCAAAGTATTATCGGAAACATCGTATATGAAGACAAATGTTGCTCCTCAGAGGCTTCTATATTGTGGTATCGAAGTTTCTTGACAATCGTGTTCAGAATTGGAAAACATGTTATCCGGTATTCCGTTGCCTATAATAAAAAAAAATGAGACAATGCAGATGGAAAAAATTATCACTTTTCGAACCGTTTCTGTATGCCTCTGGGGAAAAAGGATGGATTCGTTTTTCCTGCTGTAACTCTCGTGCAATTTTATGTAATAAGTATGGAAACATTGAATTGTAGTACACATCATTTTTTTCCACGAAATAAGTAGTAGTTATTAGCCTGAACGGACAGTTTTTAATAACGTAGTATTGATGAAAGGAATAATTTTACGTTAATGCAACTCCTGGCATACTATATACATTATTTCAAGGAAAAAGTTTTCTCTCTAGATTTATCTAGAACTGCTTATTACTATAATTTTAATATTAATGTCTACATTAGTTTCTGATGTTACTGCCATACTTGGAAGTAGACACAGAACAGAGAAGAAATTTGAGTTTAAATATACTTAAAGAAAGATAAATGATCGTTATTATAGGAGACTCGAAATTGGACCAAAATTACTTTGCGACTGCTATCTCTGGCTTTCTATTCCCGTTTGTGTAATGGAAAATATTTTACGACCCTGCGTCCGCCCAAATGTCTTGCCTAGTAACGAACTTCCAGTTTCATAAGTGGGAAATAATGTAATGAATTTTCGCTTTGGCATTTAAAATATATGGCTGCATTAAAAAGTTAAACCAATTACCTCTCACAAACTTTGTTGTTTGCCGAATTATTTCAGCATATCAGGTTAGTCTGTATGGTATCAATAATATTCGATTTTTACAAAAGTTGAATGTTATTTCACTATTTAAGTCGCCGAGGAAATTAATTATCAGTACTACCAGAATATATTCCTAATTGATTAAGATTTTGAGCTACGAGGTGAATGAAATCATTGCAAGGTTATCAAGCCTCTAATAGGTCATGTATTCACTGTCATACAAACATATTTTATTTCTTGTCTGATTCGAAGACACGCGCAAAAACTCTTCTTGACTTATGCATGTACAAGGTAGTGGTGACGTACGTCCATTCTATTATACAGTGTTGTTAAAACTGCGAAGTTCATTGTTCGAGAACGAATTTCATTAATGAAAAAAAGATAGCTTAAATAACAAAACATTACGACAGGTGAGAATGATACAGCTTACCGAAAAGTCAATGTTTGTTTTAAAAAAAATTAAAACAATAAATCGAACCACGTGTTCCAGAGTCTGTTCTACGACTTTACAATCACTGACCAGTCAAGTTATCAATACTCCTTACCTCAATGAGTAACAATATAACTTGTTTAACCAATGTCATATTTTTTTATTATTATTTCCCTCTAAAAAATATTTCACTCAAATATTGTCATATTCTCACTTCAGCAAACGGTTGACGTATTAGTAGAGTTTAAAATTTAGCAACAGAAATATATAACATTGATATTTAGTTGTCCTAACCATAAATGAAACGATGATTTGCACGATCACAATAACTTTGTGACTACTCTTTATTTCTTACTTCCTGGGTGCCGGAGTTGCCCGGGTTGTCATATAATCATAACCCCCGATTTAACTCCAATCTCCGTTACTTTTGTGTTATTTTTATGTAACGCATCTCGCCTCGTATCCCTAAATGTGCTCCCCTTCCATGCAGAAAGGGGTTGAACTCATTGAACATGTAAAAGTTTCATTCGACGAATATATAGGCCGTTTTAATCTGTTCGAAAAATCCCCCCCCCCCATGAAGCCTCTCTACACTGTGGGATAAACAAATAGTTGAATGTCATAATTAAACTCAGCTACATCCATAATCCCGGATTTGACTCGAATCTCGCTTGTTTATGCGTTATTTCTATGTAATGCCACTCCACCCCCACCCTTAAGGGTGTTCTCCTTCCAAGCCCGAAAGGGTTTGAAATTATGCACTGAGAACATTCAGAGAAATATTATGAATTTCATTGACCACGAAAAATATTTATTCGCCACAAATATCGGTCGGTTAAGAAGATTGAAAATTTCTACCTCCGCCCAGCCCATCCAATTACTAATTAATAATCAGTATTCACCATTGTTTTCTGTATCGGTGACAGGTCGATTTGTAAAAATATTATCTGATTTAGATTCAAAATTTGATTTAAAATGCTTCATAAAATTTAATCTAAATTAGATTAATATTTTTAGAAAGTAGTAGATTCCATATTTCGGAAGAGCATTTTAAATTTACATATGTAATATTTTTACATATCTGAGCTACTATGTAAACAATTTACATTTGGAAAAATTATATATATTGTGGTAATTAAAAAGAAACATGTAATTAATTAATGAATTAGATTTTGGGACTTGCATTGTCGGCGGCGTAAACATAAGAATTGTGTATAATAATATGGGGCCGATAATTGCTGTGTGAATTGTCGTGAAACATGGCTGGACGCGCGGAACTTTAGTTTGTGTTGGGAATCGGTGAAGAGAGGAGAACAAATCTAAATAGCTTGAGTGTGGTTCGGGAGCTGAAATGATAAAGTTGTAAGAGTGTGTGTTAGTAGTCGGTAGAGAGAGGAGAATAAATATGAAAAGCTTGAGTGTGGTTTGGGAGCTTAGATGATAAAGTTGTAAGTTAAGTGTGGTTTGGGAGCTCAAATGATAAAGTTGTAAGAGTGCGTTTGTGGGAGTCACTAGGATACAGAGCTGAATGTATTTGTCAGACCTGGAGTGTGTAAGGAGTCGCCAGTCTGAAGTGTACATTTCGCAATGGTTGTCTGATGTTGCGAGAGACACCAGTTAATTAGGTGCTCAGATATATCAACCTAGTGTGCAGTAAATGTTGAGTATGTAATGAGAGAACAGCAAAAAATTAGCGTAGTCCAATATAAATAGCAGGAAGTGTTCTGTGTGGAAATTATAACCACAATTAATTTCAGTGAAACATAGCTTGTATGTGAAAGTGTTAAACAATAATCGAGTGAGTAGGGGCCCCTCTTTCGCACAGCAAAATGGTAATGTAAATTAAAGAATTTAATATCTGTAAACCTAAATGTAAATTATATTTATCTTCAGATTTCAATATTTCATTGATTGTTTAAATTAAGAATTTCTCTCTTTTTAAATTTATAATTGTCTTAACGTTCTTTATTGGAGGCCCGATAGTCGGCCCTGAAATCAAGTCGTGGCAATTTTTACCAACATGTAACATAATTTCAATGGTGATAATAATTTGTTTTAATAAATTAACTTTGTTATATATTTTAAACTCTTTTCATTTAAAATCCAATCATTTTAATTGTTAATTTGCTTATATAAAATCACATTTAATTTTGAATATTACTTTGGTGCCTCAACTTGGGATTTAATTTAAATTAATATTGTATTTACTACATTTTTGGCACCTCAACGTGGGGCAAATTAAATTGAAATTTAATTGTATTTAATCATCGATTGTATTTATTAATTTTTTGCTCCAACATGAGGCTTATTTTAATCATTTAATAGTAATTATTACATTTTGGCGCGTCCAACGTGGGGTTTGTTTTGATTAAGAATTAATGCATTTAAGTGTAATTAATACAATATATATGTGTGTGTGTGTCTGTTTTTGCGTATTTATGTTTATATTCAATTTTTTTAAATATCAGATATTAATATGTTATATATACATTATACAGATTTATGGTACGTCATTTTTGGTACAAAACTATATGTAACTAGCTATCCACTTTATTTAAAACGTTCTGATTTAAATATCTTCAAAAATAACTTTAAAATATTCCTAGTAAAAACTGTTATTCAATAAATGAATATTTTATAGTGAACTGTAATATTGATACTACAGTATTTTGTAACAAAAAATACTTGTTCATTCTTCATGATCATGTATATAATTTGTGTGTGACACTTATAGTTTTATTTTAAGTTGACTTGTTCCTATTTCTAGGAACATATATGTATGTACTGCAGATTCATGAATTACTACAATTACTATGTTTTTCTGTATCTGTGATTGTAAAAAATCATGATTTAGATTCAAAATTTGGGAAGTATTTTAAATAATTGGATAGGAAAGAGGGTCATATATACATATATATATATATATATATATATATATATATATATATATATATATTGTAATGAACAATCAATTAGTAATTTAATTTTTCACGTTGTGGTAGCTATTTAATGTAATATTTAAATATGATGGGTTCATATTAACGAAAAGCTTATGAACAATTAACAAACAAAAATATTTATTTTGTTTTGTGGCTTTCAAAAAATAAAAGATAATTACAAACAAAATTTGAGATCTGTTCTCTCAGGACATTTACTGGGTTTGATAATGAACACAAAAAAAGATTTAATATCTTATTAACAAAACAGTTTACAATTTACCTAAACAATATGTCGATAGAATGAAAGAAGTTAAAAAGTAAAGAAATTAACTTTGATTGACAATTAAAAAGGGAACGAAATCTGACTTTACTCTTTAGCTAATTTTCACATTTATTATAATTAAAATTTGGTTACTCACACATTGTCCGTTTGGTACCAGCATTCTTTGTTTCCCCTACACAACACGATAAATGCAAATGTTATTTACACAGATTCTAGTTCTCACAGAATTTACACGCTCACCGGCGAATGGAACGCAGACAAATTTCCGGAGCCTTGGATGAACCTCTTCTTGTCGTTTTCCCCTCTGTGTAAAATTGTTCGAATTTGCCTTATTACTGGAGCTGATGATTTGAAGATTCTTTGTAGACTTATACTGTTATTTTTATTGATTTGAAATAGACTGCAAGGTGAAAAATTTGTTATAATGTGCCTCCTTTCCTGGCTGGCTGTAGACGTAAAACTGACTCAGACTTTCGTGCGCGTAAACGCCATTTCGACTTTTCGACAAAGCAGCCGAGCTCGCTTCTCCATTGTTGCTTTGTTCGATCAGACCGTTATAATGGATTTATCAAACAATTCAAATTTTATGTCCAAACAATTACTGGCCTAATTAACTATTGCTACAATATATATATATATATATATATATATATATATATATATAATTTAAACACTTAATGTCCAGTCAATTGTATTAACCTAACCTCAAAATTTGGTTCACCGTTAGCATAAATATTTATATTATGATTGCAATGTAGAAGTTTGATTATCACAATTATTCCCCATTTGGATACATATAATTTTTTATACTGAAAAGAAATGCTGAAAGTAGCTCAGAAATTTAAAAAATATATATACGTAAATTTAAAAGGCTCTTCCCAAATAAGAAATTTTTAAATTTGTACCCACTTAGAGAAATACGTTACACTAAGTACAATTAATTATCCTTTTAATTTAAATGTAAATGTTCCTAGTTCAGAACAAACTTTCGTACAATAGCTCATTAATATTTAATCGACGAAAATATCGGCCGTTATATATGTTTAAAAATTTCGTCACCCCCGCCTCACAGGGTGTGCATTTTTTTACGTTCAAGAATAATCACGATACTTTAAGTGTGTAAAAAATACTCATGCACATTTATAGTATACAACCATAAGCTTTATGAATATAACCATAGATACTCCAGATAACTTTAAGGAGTTAAAATACTATTTGGTGGATTCTACTGTCTCACGTTGGTAGCATTGTAAAAGGAAATACGCTAACTCTCTTCAATAGAAGAAATATATTAATTTTGCTCAATATTTTTAATTCTCAACAGTTCTCACTGTTCTAACTCGTTTGCAATCGAATATGTTCCCTTAATCTTTACACATTTACATTCAAATATGGGAAATGATAATGATATACTCAAATAACAATTTTGTCAAGAATCTCACATGAAATAATTCGTCAGTTTTTATGAATAGTACACATAAAATGTTCTTCCCAATCATGCAATATCATTTACATGAATTATCATCACTCACAATTCTGTTATCCTAACCTGAAATTTTTGTTTAACGTCACACGTTACACACATTTATATTTTATATTTATACCAATTCAAAGAATACGATGCATAAAGAACATTAGTTGTACTTTGAATTCAATGTAAATGTTCCTAGTTCCGTACATACTTTCGATCGATAGTGCATTAATTTAACAGCTATAAAATACATTGAATTTTATTGGTTTAATAGCAACAAACATACCATTACATACCTTACGAATAGAATACTGCGTGAAGTATTGCAGGATATAATTGTCACTTAGTCTTCAGACATTACCCCTTGAGTAATGCAGGATATAATTGTCCCTCAGTATTCAGACAATACGAAAGATTAAATTGAAGAAATCCTTAGCTAGATTCACAGTGTAAACAAATGGTCGCCATATTGTTGAGTTAATAAGTCTCTAAAATTAACTTACCGGCCTGCGTCACTCATAGGCTGCGACAAATCGCCGTTGTTGTGGCGGTTCTCTGATTTACTTTCTCCTGCCAAATTATTGGGTGGCGTGAGAGTTTTTGCTGGAGAGCTCCTTTTCGTGGCACGAAGACTGTCTCGCGGTACGCACTCTGCCAGCCGAACATTATTATGGGGCTGCAGTAAACGTGTAGATATGCTAATTGGGGCTGCTTTGTTGCGTGCTCTGCAGACACTACTTCCTTCGAACTTTGTTAACAACTTTCTTTTACTTAATTTACACTCTCATCCCTTCATGTATGCGTCTTATTCTAGACCGAATATTAATCAGGTATTGTTTTTTTGTTTTCTCCTCTGTCAGTCATTTCGTAATACAGTGCCTGCGAGTTTATGAGCCGAATCAGGGATGACACTGTGACAGGACAACTGCAACAACCAAGTCTATGCGCCCGCGATCTATAACGATCCTTCTAGTTTCCAAGTTCACTTTAGCTTTTTGAGGTCAACGTAAAAACTGATCATTCGCCACTGTCGTTTAAAACTCATCGGCACCAAAGAAACCTAGCCAACATTTGTTGAATTTTTGTGAGACCCTGCTCTGATATTTTCTCCTCTACTTTGTTGATCTGTCCTATTCTTTTCTCTTTGTGTTGTTGTTCGTCTTTAATTTATTTCTTCTATCTCATTCCTTGAACAGCGAATCCAATTATTTCCTTTTCCTAATCTCTTTCTACATCACCTCCGCTTACAGAGCGGAAGATTTACCAACTTTCCTACCCGTGTGACCCCAAATCCGGTGCGAATTTCCTCCTGACGCAGGCTCACCTACAACTTTTTTACTAAATCACAATTCTTACATAGCCTAAATTCCGGCAGTATGGCATATGACACAACGTCCTCGAAAAAATATTGGCAATTAAGTTAAAAGTATAAGATGGCGTGTTAGGTGCGCAGTAGAAGAAGGGAGACGATGAAGAGCAGTATTGTCATTAGATGCGAAGTCCCTCTTGGATCAGCACCACTATCATTCCTAAAAAAAATTATTCATATTCTTACGAACGGGATATACAAACAACGGCATGTTTTTTTTTTCCATGCCCTCTATTCATCGCTTAACTGTTACGGAAAATGTGTTTTTACATGTACAATATATCCTTACTGAACATAAAATATTTTCTTGCTCAAATATTTTTAGAATACCCAGTTGTCGTAACAAAGATTGGTTTTAATTGATCTCTCGCGTATTCCCACTACGATTACAGGGTAGTGGACCGCTGTGCACCATATCTTACACGAGTTTCTATTTCTTTCCAGCTGTAGAATAATGTTCAAGTATTAATATCTGTACGGATATTGTGGTGACAAATTGTATATAAACTGGCCAATTGGTCTCCATAATCGTTATAGGAGGTATATAAATAATAATTTTTCACTTACCTACCAACGAGTTATTCATGTAAATCATTTAATTCATTACAATTACTTCTCGAATTCCTTAGTAGAAATTGATTTAGTACTACTTACGATCAGAAAATATTACGTTAGCTTCTTTCCATTAAACCTACTGTATAGCACATAATATATTATAATTGGCGCTTGGTCGAAACTACCTTCATGGCAGTGTTGGTTTCTGCGTTAGCTACATGACACGTTTGGTTTATAACTCTATATAGTATGGATGCGAGTCTTGAAACACAACCACGATAGAGCGAATATACTCGGATAGTTTCAGCGTTCTGTTATGTCGAAAACGTTTTTCTTTAATAATATCTTACACGTCGCTGTTTTAAACGTGATAAACGTAATTTGCACTCAATAAAACGTTGTCACCAGTGTTGTTTCCTACTTAATATTAGTTATAAATAACTGTCTCAGTATCTCGTTACTCGGCTGAGCTTCGAACGTGCACAGGAAAAAGCTGCCACGTCAGAACACCGTCTTAAGGTATTCAAAATTGAGCTTGAAAAGTCTACAGTGCTCAGACATGACATCTAGTCATAAATTATCTCACTTTTAATAACTAAACCGGAGAGTTGTGTGATTCTGAATTCCGACATGCGAAGCGAAATAGCTTCATTAATTACAGGGCAACAAGATAATTATTGCGAAGGACGCAAATCTATGCCGTTCAACTCGATGAAGCATTTTTACAAAATGATAATTGATAATTTTAAATGGTTCAAGTTTGTCTCACTGTTAGAGTATTCCAAACAAACCACACGCAACTCGCCAGGGTCCAAGTAGCAGTCCACGTCTCCGGTTTAACGTGAAGTGATTTTGACATTCGTGGAGATAAAACAACAACCCTTTGCGATTTCGTAAAAGCACTTAACGGATGCGTCTGCGATCCATTGAGCACATCAGCAAAAAAATTGTTGTTTTTTTAAAAAAAACTTTTTGATTCCTTGCAAAGAATATCTATGCAGAGATCACATCTTTCCTGTAACTAATTTTTTTAACAAACCATAACAATAATTAAATTAATATCATAATTAGCGTTCATTATAGTTTCAATAGATTATGCGTATAATTTCAGTATTTGACAGATATGAATTGAATAACTATTTATTTAATGACAATTTTTGGGATATTTTAAATGAAGAACTAGGCAATGTATACAAATTATTTATAATACTCCAACCCCACGTACAACTGAGCAAGTCATAAATAACGGATAAACGTTGTATAATTATATTTTTATCAATGACTTTATAATTTTTTTTCTGACTTCTGGCGTTGCCCATGTTCTTATTTACATAAGCCCGAAAAAGTATTTAATTCTATATTAATCTTTAGTCAAGAAGTGATTTATCCTAAATCTAACTGTTCCTAGTTCCGTACATACTTTCGACCGATAGTGCATTAATTGAACAGCTGTAAAATACATTGAATTTTATTGCGTCAATCCCGACAAACATACCTCCGATATTCTTCTTAAATATACTCCTTGAGTACTGCAAGATATAATTTTCCCACAGTCTTTAGACATTACGAAAGATTAAATTGAAGAAATTCTTAGCTAGATTCACAATGTAAACAAATGGTCGCCATATTGGAATCACTAATATGGCGACGAAAATTAACTTACATTTTCCGCAAGGATCGTAAAGTATTTCGTGTAGGTTATGTTATCATTCGATGGAGTATTGCTGGATGAAAATATAGTTGTTATTCAATGGAAATATTTCTGCTTTATTTTATTATGGAAAAAGGAACTATTTCCTTTGTTCGTCGCGTAGTAACATCTCTCTTTGCGTGACGTCATTTTCTCTTGACGCGCAGTAATTTAACACTTAATGATCACATCATCAACCTTTATACTAGGGGTTTTCACCGCCACAGTACCGTTTCTCGTGTTTTTAAGAATATGTGTGCCAAATTTTGTTGCAATCTGTCCACTTGTTTAAATCTGTATATAAATTGACGTAAACATATACATACATACAAATATACATCCTTTTTTATTATATAGATAGTAAAATTAAAATTTCTGAAAATTATAATTATTAATATGTAAGAGAAAATAAATTATTTGCGAGAGAGTGTAGAATCCGATCACTGAAACCTCACTTATCGATGCAAGGCATAATGTCTGATTTATGTTATTAATATGTTCCCGGAACGTGAGTAGAAAAAATTCTTAATCTTTTGTTGCACATTAAAATTCTGTTGAGTGGATGAACCCCAAAGTTTAACCGTAACGGTATTGTGATTTACGTTGCGTAACTGTGCAAATATGTCATGCAATGGTTAATACAGCCGACAAAGCTTGTACGAAATGGAAAACTTCTCAGGATGTATGCTCATTTTGGTGTATCATCCTTTTTCTTTGTGCTTCTCTATGTATCTGTACCCATTCTCCACTACACCTGGGATTTAATCTGAAACTCGTGTTGTAGAAAGGAGTGGATATCCCTGTCTCGAGTTGTGCTTTTCTTTAGTGTCCTCAAATTGAAGGGTAAATGCTGTGAACTGCCAACGCGAGACCCACGTGAGTGTTAATGTGTGTCACGGCGACGCAGGTGCGTGTCTGCAGGGATTTGCGCACCTTGCCGAGCTAATTACAGCCATCTAGCGTCCTCCAAGCTTTGCTTATCAGTGCACCGAAATAGCTCTCTGCCTACACTCCGATACTCAAATTTGACAAATAACTGCCGCACGGCGTACTTATAATTCCTGACTCTTGATTATGTCCATTGAAACTTACTGAAAAAAAAATAATTGAAGGTTAAACCCAAAGAAGCAAAATGAAGCCATCCTCACAATTTCTGTCTGCTGTCAGTTGAGTGATAAAACGATGCCCACATTCTGCTCAACTTATCTATAGAAATTCTGCCTACCACCGAAATATTTTTCAGGTGCTTAATATTTTATTATAAACTAAAATCAGTGGGTATTTTTGTGCCACATTGAACAAATGAAGGATGACCGAAGAGGATTGTCGCACCCAGGTGTGAAACCGTCGATAGCTGGTTATAAAGTTGAGTCTCAACAACTTTACAGTGGCACCACACGCATATTGAAGAATTTGCTTAATAGAAACTATACAACACGGGGTCTAGATTCCACTGATACTTGAACCCCTTTTATTTAGGATCCAACGTACAGTCTTACCGTAATTCCATGGGACAATTCTAATTTTTCGAAGATTTACATTATGCAATATGTGAAGTAATCTATATAAATAAAACATTAGCCCGTTTTAGCAGGATAAACTCTAAAACTCCTGAACTGACTTCAATTAATTTTCATTTTGTATTTATACTTTCGCAAAGGGTACTTGATACGCTAAATATTTCTTCCAATTCAACTCAAGAGTGGAGGTTTATAGAAAAGTCAAACAACATTTGAATTATTAGCTAACTTCATCGTCTTTGGATTAGTAACACTTTCTTTAGAATTATTGGTATTTCATGTAGTGTGGACAACGGGTACGTACGGCAAGGTCAATAATGACTGTGAAAAGGCAGAAAAGGCTTCAAAATATCTGTTTAATAAACTACTAATTTTTCGGAATAATTATTTATTTTAATCAAAGGTTTATTTTAGGTTAGTACACTTTCTGATGCAGGTTTTCCAGGGTTTGTCCTGAATCACTTTCAAGCAAATGTCGGGAGGAAGGGTCCTTAATCCATACCCCGGGGCCCTAGTTAACCCTTGGCTACCTTCCTCTACCATTCCGCATCCCCCCTTTCAAATCCCTTCCTATGGTATTAAAGGAAAGTTACCACTACGCGGATTAGGAACCTGTTGCTCTAAAAAAAACACCACAATCTACCCAAAATCATCACTTTCGCCATATTTTTAAACGGAAAACAGTAGCAAATAGCGAGTTAGTTAAATTTTACAAGATTTTTCACAGAATATTCAGATGTCTGTCGTATTATTCGCATCTGTACAGTTGCTCGCTTTCACCTAGAACCTATTGTAAATTTATTATGAAAGTATTTTAAAATAATCACGTTTAAAATTTAGTCGCATAATTAATTTGTAGCCGTATTGCTGCTTTTTATTATAACGACATTTAAAATATTCATAACAGAATTGTGAAGGTTTGGGTTAAAATGAAACTTCAAGCCATAAAGCAGGGAGAAAAAATCACGATGAATAGTACGATAGAACAAAATCTATGAGGTGGTTAAATAACCGCTGGTCGTCTACTTGCCGGGATACAAGAAAGAAAGCCTTTAAGACCAATCAGTTCTCCTTGAAAACCTGCACTAGAAATATTGGTTTAGTTGACGTAACGAAAGCAGGTTTTGTATGGTTTCCGTGCAGTTTCCCTGACGAATCCTGGGAAGTTTTTCTGGCAGGTCCTGACTCACTCCTTCATATCAGACTTTCCTTGTTTGGGAAAGTAAATTCTGATAGGCGAAACGGTCAAATAGTTCGAATTGCATCCAGTAAAACTTTTGAAATAATCAATACAATAAGACGAAGAATGTCGTTGTTCTAATATGTTATTTCTGTAAAGAAAGCAGAGTATTAAGTAAACCCGATAATTTTATCTTTGGCCATCATATCAATTAGGTAGTTTAACATCGTATCGTGTAATAAAGTAGTTGTTAATTTAATATATTACTGTTCTAGATTTAGGTTTAAATGTACTGAATTCATGAGCCCTTTACTCAGGAAATAAGACAAGTGAAAAACAATAATCTCGTTGAATGTGGTTCAGTCACATAAACGAGTCTTACGTATTAAAATAAATAAATATATTGCAAATTACATTTAAATTTGCTCTCAATCGTCTCGACTTAAATGATTATTTTTACTTTACGAAGTTTTCACCATAATAACTGAAAATTATTTTCAGACACTAAGATGCCTAATTTTTACTTATTTTATATTAACACCAGAGCAAACTAAATTTATCATGCGTACTGTTTCAAAAATTGTATTTCTCTCTCACAACTTTAAAGAGTATATTGTAATTAAATGGAAGTATTAAAATCTTACAATACTACATGTTTCATCTACATGTAATTTGTACAAATTACTTTCTCTGTAATAAAGAAGTGTTGAATATCAATGTCTAGTTTACTATAAAATTTGAGCTCTACCATACGTTGTAACAATTTTTATTCATTCTCCGTTAAAAGTGACTAGAGAGGATATAAAGTTCATTGATGCTACGTGAGGAACTCTAAAATCTCATGTAATTATTTAAATACCATTACTTAATATGACATACACATAATTTGAAATTATTAAAATTACAATGACTAAACGGTTTTGTAATTGATTTACGAAAAGCATTAGTTCAAGTTGTCAACCTGCAATTTGGAGATAAAAGAAAGTCAAATTCGGTTGTTAATAGAACAGATTAAATATGAGAAACTAGGAAACCTCATAGACCGTTAAAAATCCACCTTCTTTATCTCGTTGAACGTAAATATAAAAAGGAAGGACAAAAAGTTCTGAATTTCATCTTGAAGTCATAGATAATAATTCGATAAACGAATTCTAGTTATTACATAAGTCCATATTTAAATAAATCTCGAAATCATAAGATATTGTCTACCCACAAAACACAGCCTATTATATTTATTAGGACACACTCCTAATAAGAAGTAAGTGAAGTTATCATTTATGAGGTAAAGCATCGTATGGTATAGTAAACTCTACGTTCCAGCTGTAATACGTTGCTCGCAAAAAATGCCCCAAGTTTGTCTGAAAGATTCCCGACAAGTGAAAATTGTAACGAATTTTATTTTTTCATTGTAATTTTAAATGACGAAATACAATGAACTTCAATTTTATATATAAAACATGAAAATAATTCATTGAAATGTGTTTGCGTCTATAGAAACTTGATGTATTTATTATTTATCTACTAGCAATGTTATGAAATAATTTCTGATTTTATTCTCAGTTTTGCTCATTTATTTTAATTTTAGTAGTATGAACGTTAAGTAGTAGACCACTGAAGTAGTATTATCGGCACTAGGACCAAATAATTAGAATGGACTGTCTGTTCTATAAAGACAATTACCGTGCTGTACTGTCGAAAGCATTTATTTATACCCGTTTGTTGAAACTTATAAGTTTTTATTTACATTTTAATGATATCAATAATTGACCATTATTTTACTTTCCAATAACGAAATTTATTTTTTAGTTCGCTCTATTTATTATGAGAAAAATGATTTTCTGGGTGTAAATGTTTTGATGAAGTTCTCTGGCGCTTCTGGTCCGGTTCAGTCTGTTTAAAAGATCAGATCATGATACTCTCTTTCCAAAATTATTGTGAAAGTAAATTTCTCGATCGTTAGTTAGGACGAGCCCTTGGTTTTTCGAAGAGAAAGTCGGGTTGTTTGGAGTTCTTTGTGCTTGTCGCTGGCGCGGGGCCAGCGTGACGTCACCGGGCAGTTAATCAGCCCGTCACAACATTAACGAGATTGCTCCACAGGTTGCAACGCCCGCCGCCCAGCAACACGGCTCTGGATTTCTATTTCCTCGAATCCATATCCCACACAACTACACTATTTCCTTCAATGCTAGGAATGGGATGACTACACTTCTCGCTTCATCCGGCATTGCGACGAACCACTCGTTTCTGGAATTCTAGCTCAGTCTGTTATAAAACGCGGCATTGCTTCGCCATTTAGCATTCGCATTAGTTTATTTGGCGTGTGTGTTATATGCTACAGTTAACACTATGTGTTTGTAAACAATTATTTCCTGAGTCGTCTTTGAAAGCAAAATCGTTCCTGTGTAATAAACCGTTTGCATTTTTCTCCTCATCTACAAACTTTAATTTCTGTCAACCCCCACTATTCTTACGCTCCATGGTAACTTGTGTCACTAAGTTTACAAACTCGAATATGTCGTAACAAGGTGGTTTTTCGGAAACTTTTTATTAAGTGCGTTTGCAAGTTTCTGTTTGCTGCTCATTATTATTTTAGGTTTTCCCCTACTTATTTTTAGTCCGAGTTTCTCTTCCCTCTCTTTTGGAGGAGGCTACCTTTATGAATGGCTCCTCCTCTCTTTGGTTTTTTGAACTAAGGTTCCCACAATCCGAGCCACATCGGCCTGTTTCGAGAGGTTAGGTTCCGGGGTCGTTGACCTTGGGCATACGGTAAGAGTTCTCCGCTATTGCTATTGGAATAGTCGGCCAACTGCCTCCTAAACTGGTCGAGGCACGGAAGGGCGTGGGACAAGTACCAAATGCCTGACCTACCTGATGCAGGTTTTTCTAGGTTTTTTCTGCATCACTTTCAAGCGAATTGCCTGTTAGGATCCTTTAACTATAGTCGGGGGCCCTAGTTAACCCTTGGCTACCTACCGCTACCTTTCCGCATCCCTCATTTCAGTCTCTTTCCTGTGCTATAAGAGGGTACTTGCCACCACGTGAATTAGTCTATATATAGCCTGCCTTCTTCTTTGAGTGTTTTGTCTATTCCTTGCACTATATTTACCAAACCTTGCTTCTTCTCTGACAAAAGAAAGTTCTTTTTTTTAGGGTAATAGACGACATGAGGGTAATCAAAATGGTGGCAACTCCCCTTTAATAACATAGGAAGGAAAGGTTTTTTGCAAAAATGCATTAAACTCTGCAGCATTGTATCTTGATGGCGAGAACCTTTTTTAGAAGGTAGGTGACGAATCCTTGCCGGGTTCCACTACAGAGTTGGTACTATACAGAACATTAATATTGGAATGCCAATCTTCAAGTAGTTGCACAGTGTTGTAAGCTATTGAATTTAACAACTTTTTATGGGAGATAAACGTGAATTGGATATTTGTAGAAACGGTAGCGCAGTGCCCAGTGTAAAATAATAGCATATTGGTATTCAAGGAACGTGGAGAAACAGGGGTCCGTTTTTAACAACTAATGGCATTCTAGATGTTTGAACTGCATGCACCACACACTATCGGAATTCCATTGTTAAAATTAATAGTGCTGTTGGTTCAAATTAAAACTGTACTCCCCCTCCTCCATCCTCTGGTTAAAGCAAATCGACCAGTTAAAAACGTGACATTAACATCATCAAACGAAATTAAAAGTAATATCAAGTACTGTATAACGTCGACTATCCTATCTGTATACTACACGCTATGGTAAAATTAATAATAAAAAAATATTCTGTAATGAAATAAGATTTACTTTCTACAATCCTACATTCCGCGTGCGTAAAGAAAAAGCTGAGTGGCAAACCAGATTTAACTTTATCATTTTTGTCAAGTACGGAATACGTTTGTAAATTTGGTGATCTTTTTTAAAACTAATTACGAAATGAGTGATAATCGTAAGTAAATTTGCTGATCTTCTTTAAAACTAATTACAAAATGAGTGATAATCCGAAAAAGTTATAATGAAATTCATCTCAAAATTTGAACAATATTTTTATTTTTACATTTTTTTATGGTGTAGTGAATCATTAAACCGTACAATTCATAAGGAACATATTAATAAGGTTACATTGGGTGTGTGTAAGTCTATAGAACTCTGGTCTGCCCTTCCGCCACATTGGATCAAGGACCACTAATTCTATTTTTCTGTTTAATCAGTCATTGCTGTGTCCACATTAAGAGCGGATCGCAAGATTTCTTCTGTATCTTCAAAGGCAACCTTTATTTCTTTCATTTAGCATGTTATATGTAACAATTTTATACTTCAAAACCAAATATATTTTTAACAATTAAGTTAATCTAATATATTTTTAAATAAAAGTCAAAAACAGCCTATTAATCCCATATTTATTATAAAATTTAAAACATTACAATTTAACAAACACAACTTTTCGTTCCTAATTGGGATCTCTTCATGTGTACATTTCAATTAAATTCGTAATAATTTTAAAAAAAATTATTTCTAACAATCTGTCATAAAAACATACATTTATTTATTGTTTTGAAATACAGATTAAAAGTCAGAGTGAAAAACTTTCCATTGTAAATTTTTCATAATTAAAACTAGAAGTTTGTAGAGTATTTGTTCACGTGAATCCTTTTTTAAATCAATAGGCTTAAATCTTTTGAGCCTTCGTCATCCGAGTTTAACAGATATTTTTTTTTGGATGAACACTTTGTCTTGGTAGCGCACTGCTGTTACGTATCTCTTCAGTAACCGTGGACTGTCCCAAGTCTTGACGAATTGCTTCATTCGGTGCAAACTATGGGGCGTTTACCAAGGATCGCAGTACTTTGGATTGGAACCTCTTATAATACCGATGTTGGATCTGCTGGCTATACCCCAAACCTGTATCCCATATGAACAGATTGGCCGGATAGTTATGTTATAAAGTAACATTCTACTCACTAGTGAAAGGTGTGACTTCCGCCCCATCAACCGATACATTTTCTGCAATTTTAGGCCCAATTGTTTTAGTTTTGTGAATATGTGCTTCCTCCATGTAAGGCGTCTATCTACGTGCATTCCCAGGTACTTAACTGTTTCTTCCTGTCATTTAAGGACTACAGTGGGAAAAGTACCTCTTCTAGTTGTAAATGTTACATTGGTTGATTTGGATTCATTTATATTTTTAAACCACTGTCCTAGGTCATTTAGATAAGTCTGTAAATTCTCAGATGCTATGTTTGGGTCTGTATGGAATGATAGTATCGCTGTATCATCAGAGAATGTAGTAATTAATGAGCCAGGAAGATCTGCAGTAAATATGAGATACAACAGCGGCCCCAGCACACTTCCTTGCGGGACGCAGCCTCTGATAGGAAACAGCTATGTGTTTGAGTCTCCATACCTAACAAAAAGTGTCTGTCTGTAAGATATGACTTCAGAGTTTCGAAATAATCGGAGGGTAATATATTTTGATTTTAAATAATAAGCCATCGTGCTAGACCTCATCAAAGGCCTGCACAATATCGAGAAAAACGCCTAAACAATATTATTTAACTTGGAAGTTCTTCATAATTATCTCTACTATTCTATGGACTTGCTCTATTGTGGAATGGTTTTGGCGAAATTCGAACTGGTGATTAGGTATATTGTTATTTTCCTTAATTATGGGTGTTAGTTTATGAAGCAATAATTTTTCAAACGTTTTGGACAGGATTACCTAAATTTCTACAGTGCGGTTTGCATACACGTTGCGGCCGAAATGATTGATATTGACGTAACTGTTAACACTTCTATTAAGGGTGAAACGTGTTGTTCGTTAAATTATAATATTTTATAACTAATAGGCTGGTGTTTTTCACAAATAGTATTATTTTTAATCGCATCAGCAGGTATGGTCCTAAGTGATTGTGTACACTTTTGAATTTCACTAGTCGGGGATCTAATTTTTTGTGGGGTGGTTCATAACATCCATGCTCGAGTCCGGATTCTAACCCGAGACAGTATTATCTTAGAGTATCGTTACGTAATGGATCAGCAATGTTTCCAGAGCGGGAAAATGGTGGCACGACATTAAACACGCAGTCTCGCGATGTGCCTTGTCATTCAACGTGGAATACCAAATATCACGCTAGTGTCCCTCATTGGTGAAACTTGTATAGCGAAACTAAGGCGGAATGTTTTAGGCCATAAAGTAAGAATTGATACCATTACTTTGAGGGAGATATAAGCTTGCAGTGGACAATTCTCATGATCTTAGCAGCAGTATTAGAGATATTGTGTGTGAACATGAGAGCGGAAGGAAGTTGTTAAGGCCTTGTGGCAGATTCGAAACGACTAGCGACTGATCGAATCCCGTACCATTAGTTTCCGCTGTTGTCAGGTCTCACTAGTGGTAGGTGACCGCCAACGCAGGCACTCATTAATGCTCAAGTTGCGAATCTTCGCAAACACTAGTGGTAACAAATCAAATTTATACTCATTTTATCGCTGGTAGCAAATAGCCTGTCCTACGTAGGATTTTTTTTTAAAAAAAATAGATTTAAGTTGAGTCCTAAAATAGTTTTAAATCGAATAATTCAGTTCCATTACATAATAAAATGCACAATTTATTTTTTGTCATATCTGCTCTTTCGCTACACCTGCGCGAATATCTTAACGAGTGGAGCCAAATATTGTCGAAAACATATATTCTTTAACTTCAATAAATCATTACACAACACTAATAACATATAATAAAATAACGGTATTAATAAAACAGCAGGGAGGGAGGCATGATCAGTAAAGAAGCCATACAAGATAACTCAGCACCACATACGGAATTATCTCGAAACTAAACCTGTTACATCACATAGTCTTAAAAAATGAATGAGAGATATTTATTACTGCAAGCAAGGAACCCATTGTTAAACTAATGTACGGAAGCTTTAGAAACGTTATATTCGCGTTGTATATAAACGACCTAATAGACATACATTCCTATAATTCGATGGAAGAATCCAGCTTATTAGGAACATATTAAAGATTGTGAAAATAAAATTCTAGTAGAAGTCACCAGGCATGTCTGTGAACAATGTGTACCATATTAAGTTTCAGCGGAAAATTCATAATATAATATTCTTTTATTTCGTCCGTATCTATTTCTTGACGTATCCTATTTCTTCTGTGACAATTAACGGAAAAAATTATAAAGTACTTAAAAAAACGTACACATGATAATTTTGTACACTTATTCACGAAATGCTATTTGTGCTAAGTCTTTTTCTAAATATCAGTAAAATAGATCATATGAAACATGTAGTGTAAAGTAGGGTTACAGTTCAACAGATCTCGGGAATAAAATAAATTTAAAATGGCAATTTATGTGTTATTTTTTTAAAAAAGAAAAGTGATTATGGACGAAACTGAATTTGAACTGGAACTCATTATATCATGTGCGTCCAAAACACACTTCATCGGAGAAATGTGGTTATAAATATATGTATACCATACGCCTATTTCCAACTTTATCTTTCATATACTTATTCTTGGTCTTTAAGCATTCCTGTCCAAATTCGCGACATGTTCCACTGTCGGCCAGCTGCCTCCAGCAGCACACCCCCACAGCAAACCCCTCTCCCGGCACCGGAAGGGAGTGAGACAAGTGCCTACTGCCCGACCTACCTAGGCATCACTTTTAGGCAAATGCCTGATAAGATCCTTAAACTACAGCCCGGGGGCCAAAGTTAACCATTGGCTACCTTCCTCTACCCTTCCGCAATCCCCCTTTCAATTCCCTTCCTATGCTATTAAAGTGGAGTTGCCACCATGTGGATTACCCTCATGTAGACTATTACTCCAATATATATATTGTAATATATACTAATGAAACAATTAATTTGCCCCACGTTGATGCATCAATTTCAATAATGGAAATTTTACATGAAAGGATCACAAATAATAAATTTATTTAAACTGACCAAACAATTAATTTATTTGATACACACAGATTTCAAATTACAAATAAATATTCGATAACATTTTACAACATTTATTACGTACAAACAAAATTTTTACTCTTTTTCTCTGGGTCTTTATCTGGGCCTTTAAATAAAGAAAGGTATTACTCTGTTTAAACAATCAAATCACTATAAAGTTATTCAATATAAAAATATTTACAATATTCAAAAAAATCTGAAGATTTTTTCTATAATCAAAGGTTCACAATAATAATTTAATTAAGGTATGACTTACAGTTTCTCTTGTATCAGTGCAATTCAACTCTTTCAGCAAACACTCCGAAATCTTTCCGCAGCACTATCCGGGTGAATGCTGTACTCTGCCTCTACTGAACAACTTGCGCGCCAAACAGTCCTACAATGCTTTAGACCTGTTATAATTTTCCATTTTGTGTGATTTGTGTCTGTTTGCCGATAACAATCAATTCCACAATATATATATATATATATATATATATATATATTGTAGTAATTAAAAGGCAATTAATAATTAATAATTATAAACATTGTGGGCTTGAATTGTTATCGACATACAGACTCAAAACACACACAATAACGGACAAGAATAACAACAGGTCTAAAGCATTGTAGGACTGTTTGGCGCGCTAAGAGAACGTATAGGGCAGTTGGCGGCAAAACCTTGCAGGGAACGGAACAAATAAAATTTGAGCAGAGACTAGACGTTGTTAATGTATTACCAGTTAAAGTTGTGAATTAAAAAAAATGTCAGAATAGAACTTTCCAAAAACTTCGTGGAGGAATTGTTCCAGGAGAACATTGATAAATTGTTGTGGAGCGGAGCAGTCAACGAGGTACCGCCAATATTGCAAATTTGAAATGTAGAATCAGTGAAAACCAAGGCCTGATCTTAAAAGTAAAGTGTGTGAAAGTGTCTGAGCGAGGTGGAATTGATTGTCCTCGTACCAGAGAGAGAGAGCGAGAGAGAGACTGTAAGTCATAAATACATTGAATTATTAAATTTAGATAAAATCGTCAGATTTCGTTTTTTTTAATATTATAAATATTTGTGTATTGGAATAACTTTACAGTGATTTGATTGTTTAAACAGAGTAATACCTTTCTTTATATAAAGACCCTGAGAAAAGTGTAAGAATTTTGGATTGTACGTAATAAATGTAGTTAAATTCATTAAATATATATTTTGTAACTTAAATTCTTTTGCATGTAATAAAATAATGTGTTTCTTTAATTAAATAAAATTTTTATTTATTAACATCCTTTAATTTAAATTTAAAGTAGTTAAATTAATGCATTCAACGCGGGCTAACTGTTTTATTTAATTGTAGTTTTATTTTTACCACATTTTGGCTTTACCAATGGGGCACTGTTTCATTTTAAATTGATTTCATTCTTATATATTACATTTTTACGCATCAACGTGTGTTTATAAAATCTTTAATTTAATATTTATTACATTGTGGCGTCCTCAACGTGGGGCAAATTAATTGTTTAATAACATATGAATATTACAATATATATACTGGCTGGTTGCCAGCGTTGCCCGAGGTTTCATTTATCCATAACTCCCGACTAAACTCGAATCTAGGTAGCTTTTGCGTTATTTTTATGTAAAGTAACTTGACCCCTATCCCTAAATATGTTCACCTCCCATTCTGAAGGAGACTGAACTCATTGACCCCCAAATACATCCATTCGACGAATATATCGCCGTTTGAACATGTTCGAAAATTTCCTCTCCCGTTACCGTGGGTTAAACAAAAAGAATTTAATCCACACAAAAATCGCCTTATTATATTGTTTGAATATTTCTATTCCCTCCCAGAAGCCCCACCACCAGCACCGCGCGTTACCCAGTTTGTCACAATGAAACACAGCGACATGCATAACCCCACAAATGACTCGAACCCTTGGTCTATTCGCGTTATTTTAAAGTGACGCTCCACTCCCATTCCGATAGGTGTTTAAATTATACACAAAGAATATCTTTGTATATACATATTATTGGTATGTATGTAAATTTCATGGAATGAGTAATTTAATCATGTAATTCAAAAATGCTTATCTTCTTTCAATTTCTTTACGTTATTAAATCTAAAAATTTTATATAGTGCTGCATTTACATTTTTAGAATTTGCATCACTTGTGTGTTGCTATATGTGATTCGAGGATTTTCCTTTTTGGGTTGCTTTCTTTTGTAATATCTTAACATGATTATAATTAATTTATATTGAAGCTATCGAATAAATAATTGTTCGTACTAAGTTAATACTCTAATAATTTAAGTAATCACTAACAATCAGATTCATAAACACATCGACCCACGTGACCCACCTTTATGAAAACGCGGCGAATGGCGCCCGTTTCCTCTCATATTCTTAGCGTTAATTTTAAATTGCCCACATTGGCGTTTATCGTCATTACGATTAAATCCTAAACGTGTGATGCCTTTTAGAGTTACGAATACATGCTCTGAGCATGACTCACGCAGGAACCCAGAACTGTTTAGTCAACTCGTAAAAGATTGGCCGAAGAGATTAGGATATCTGAATGAAACCTCAAAAAGTTTATTTTAATATTTCATCTTCAATTCGAGCATTTAGGAGGCCTATTTGAGATTGGGAGGGGCCACATTAAAGACAGGATTCAACCATGTAACATCAAATGCAGCTGCTGGAATTAAAGAAACCGGGGATGGCAATACCTGGCACGGATTTATTGTAATTCACTTACCATCTCGTTTGGTTATTATTCACTTCGTAATCGTAAAAATGTTTGTGGAATTCTTGTAAGAACTTCATTGTTAAGATCTTTTCACGTTTTTTCCTTAACTATTGCGGTTGAAATATGTTTCATTTGAATACCTCTATATGTTTCTATGTTGGTTGGCCTGAGGAGCCCCTAAATTCCAGTGCGGTTTAGTTGAATTAGTTTTGTTGGCGCGAGAAAATGACACGAGTGTAGTTGCTATGGCGCTCTCGCTCTCGTGACTGTCCTTGGCTATGATGTGCAAGTTGTCTCCACAACTTCCGACGCACGCTCTAATACAGCCTCATAAAAGACGACTATCATTACTTCAAGTTTGGTGACAACGGACTCTGATCCGCCTATCTGGATATCATTAACGTCATTTCCAACCAGCGCAGAAATAAGAAACACTGAATGGACCGCGTAAAGCGGAGGCTCAGAGAAGAGACTGCTGAGTAAACGGTGTATTTTATCTCAGGGGAAATATTCCCCATGCTTTAATACTTACCAATACTTTGGCATCTTACTCAAGAAATGGAAATATACGTATTTAAATAGATAGTTAGATTTTATTTATAGGTTGAGAAAATAGAATACGTCAAAAATGTAATTACAAAAAATTTACTACAAACTGTATGCCAACCTACAAGACAAATTCTTCAGGACAATATAATTAAGAATAGAGAAAAATATTTACAAATTAATTTATAGTTCAAATGCCATTGGAACACAGAAAACTGACTTGCTAACATTAACGAGAGTACAGTTTAATATTTACAGAGTATGCTTACAGTTAATGTTAACAAATAATTATTTAATTAATAAGAAAGATAGTCAATTCAGGCAAAAAAGTTATAACATAAATACAACACAACGTTCCTGGGCTACTTGTGCCTTTCGTCAGGTGCGAAGAAGAGCCTAGAGGGACATAACTGCACTTGTCAGATGACAAAACTCAAAAGCGACGAAAACGCAACGATAATGGGAGAGCCGAAGGGTTGGTGTAACAATAAATGAGCAATGACAATGGGAAAACAGAAGGTTCAGCGTAATAATAAGGGATCATAGCAATTATTTGTCCATTAATAGCTGTGATGTTTGATTTAATGTGAAGCATCACTGAAATGTACTGGAATTGTACGTGGTGTCAATGTCTAAAATAGATAATATGTTTGGATACTACAGATTGTTTATTAATGGGAAGTTTGATATTAGACATATGTTCCTTGATACGTGTATTAAGAGAAAGTTTTGTTTGCCCTATGTAGCAGGAATTGCATTTCGAGGTAGAAATTTTGTTAACAACACAATGTTTGCTGTAGGTGTGGTTTTTAATCAAGTATGAAAGGGTATTAGTGGCTCTGTAACTGATGGATATTGTGGCAACTCCCCTTTAATAGCATAGGAAGGGATTTGAAAGGGGGGGATGCGGAAGGGTAGAGAAAGGTAGCCAAGAGTTCACTAGGGCTCCTGGGCTATGGTTTAAGGATCCTACCCGGCAATTCACCTAAAAGTGATACAGGGAAAATTCTAGAAAAACCTGCATCAGGTAGGTCGGGCGCGGGAGAGGTAATAGCTGTGGGGTCGCAGCTTTCCCCTCTCCGTGCGTTGACCGGTTTAGGAGGCAGCTGGCCGACTATTCCAATATGAATAGTGGACAACTCTTACCGTATGCCCAAGGTCTGCGACCCCGGAACATACACCTCTCAAAACAGGCCGAAATGCCTCGGCATGTGGGAACCTTAGTTCAAAAAACCACAGAGATGTGAAGGCATCCCCAAAAGTAGCCTCCGCCACAGCTCTCTGGGAAGTTCACCTGCGAGAGAATTCTTATATTTGAAGTATTTGTTCATATTCAAGTACTCAGTGCATTAAAATAATGAATAAGACGTTGTTTCCGTTATGAGTCTTAATCGTAATACAGAAACTGATTTAATTGAATTATATTCTCTTAATATAATTACAAATGTTTAGATATAAATATTTAATATAATTTTGACTGCCCATATGTAAACTCACTTATTTTAAATATTATGTGAAATGAAATATTTTCGGCAGTAAATTGTGTTATCGAGTGTAAACAGGAATACGGTAGAAAGTTACAGGGGAACCCATTTACAAAATTAGAAAACATTGAATAAGAAAGATAGACAAAAAGGGTAATACAAGTACCACACAACGTTTTTGAGTTTTGTCAACTGACAAGTGCAGTTGTGCTTCTCTAGGCTCTTCTTCGCACCTGACGAAAGGAACAAGGATCCCAGAAACATTGTGTGGTATTTATATTACCCTTTTTATCTGAATTGGCTAGCTTTCTTATTCATTATTTTCAATCAGACGTAACTTTTTTTCAATTTTACCTTAGAAAACAATTGAAAGACTCGGAAATGCTTATATATATATATATATATATATATATATGTTGTAATAACCACATAAAGGCGTATAAATAAAAAAATAATATTTATATTTTAACAAACAAATTTTATTAACAATTATCTGAATTTACAACCGAATTCAATATTTAATATTATAAAAAGATCTCTTTCTCTCATGGGTCTCTACTGGGTTTGATAACGGACAGAATTTAAATATTAAAACAACCCAACATTTACCTTTAAATTAAACAGAAGTATCGACGAAACTTATTAACGAACTTATTCTATAGATTGCTTCTAAATTTACAAGAGTTTATTTTATTAACACAAGAAGAGAACGATATCTGACTGTATCCTTTAATTACGTTTACACATGTTAATACCATAAATTTCAACTCACGATTTCTCAAGAACCTTTGGCTCGTTCATTAAACACGCACTTTATAGATTGGACGTTTACACACACTGACTCTAACACATATTACTGGTTCGACGATAGCTGGTTCTCCATACCCGGCGAAGGATATCCCAGTTCCTCGTGGAGAAAACTACTCGACGCTGGATGCTGTGTCCTGGTCTCCTACCATTGAAGACTGGTCTAATTTTGATACTAATACAGATTGAACTTCTGCATATGAAAATGTTTATAGTTGAATAATTTTCTATTCCTCTCGCAGGCTGCAAATTTTCTCCATTCCCTCCGCTCTTAAACTCAACTCCAACTAACTTCCAAGTTTGATGCCCACAGCATCTCTCTCTTACGCTGACTCTACTCACGATGCTCACAGCACCCCTCTCCCACGCTGACTGAATCACAATAGTTTATCGCTTGCATTTATACTACTAGCCTCCTCGTTCGCTTTTGTTCCAAGACCCACGTCGCATCTTCGCGGTGACAGAATCTCCATTACTGAGATTTACAATCTGCAGCTGCAGTTCCTTAGCAAAATAGCTAGCCCCTCCGTCATGTCACATCGAGACAGGACCCGTAATTACTTTGCCCTTGCGTCCTCTTCCCAACATGTGCGCTGTCCCGAAACAATGCATTCCCTCAATGCATTACAATATATATATATTGTAATAAACAACTATTTCGTCGTTTAATTAATTTGCCCCACGTTGTGGTAGCCATTTATGTAATGATCGAAATGAAAGGGTTAATTAAATTAAAAGATTATAAAAAATTAAAAACAAAATAATTATTTATTCAATTGTGGCTTCCAAAAGTTAAAACAATTACAATCAAATTAAGATCTTTTATCTCAGGGTCTCCACTGGATTTGATAATTAACAGAAAAGTGATTTAATAAACTGATTAACAATTCAGTTTAAAATTTACCTAAAACCAATATTTCGATAAATGAATGAAAGTTAAATGTAAAGAAATTAAACTTGAACGAAATGAAAGATGAACGAAATCTGACTTTTCTCTTTTAGTTATCATTTACAAATATTATTATCAAAGTTTTGGGTTACTCACATATTGTTCGACTGCTACCAGCATTCTTATGTAGCTTCAAAACTACACTTTAAATGCAAATTTTATAGCACTGATTCTAAATTTCCTCACAGATTCTACAGATACGCTGTCGAAATGCAGCTACTCAGTTCTCAGGAACCTCGGATGATCCTCTCCTTGGTCAGCTATCGATGTCGGTTTCCCTCAATGCAAAATTGTTCAATTTTTTATAATGAAGCAACATTTGCTTCACCGTTGGCTAGTTGTCAGAAAATATCTGTCCAACTATCTGCTTGCTTACTGGAACTCACGATTTCCAGATTTTAGATTTTTACTGTTTTATTTATCTATTTGTATCGAACTGCTATGTATCTCGGTGAAGATTTGTTTTAATGTCTCTTCTCTCGTGGCTGGCCGTAGACTGAAGACTAAACTTTACTTTTGCGCGCTCAATCGCCATTTCGGCTCTTCAACAAAGAAACAGAACTCACCGCTCATTGTTGCTTTGCTCGCTCATACCGCTATAATTCAAATTGTTCACTACAATTCAAATTATAACCAAATAATTAATAGCCTAATTAACTATTTCTACAATATATATATATATTAAACAAGTATAAATTTCATATGTTTGATCGTACTAGTCCTTCTCTTCCGTTCCTTTTTCTCTCCTCTCCTCTTCACTGTACTACACCAATGTTATTTCTGTTCTATTTAGCATTTAATAAATTCTATCGAAATTTCGATTTAAAGGTTTGTAATTGTCGCCGAATTGTAACTTCTTTTGGTTTAATATAACGTTGCTCCGAAAGTAACTGTACATACATACAAAAATCAAGTTAATCGTGAACAGAAAGTCAGAGTCGTGGACCCAAACTGAAATCTATTGTGAAAGAGAAAAATGATGATTTATCTGGTTGGTTTTGTCGCCCTTGATCGCCTCTTCTTACAACCTGTATAAAAGCGTTTTTCGTAATATTAAAATAGATCCACAACGGTCCTAGACTTTCTAGTCAACTTTTTACATGATAGTTTTTCTTCTTAAACATAACTGTTTATAATGTTCACAGTCGTCTGCCTCGCTCTACGTGGTAGCCTCATTTCCTTGAAACATACCGATGATCAACCTTATGCTTCCAATGTAATTCGCTTTTTGGCTAGGTATGCACAAAAAACTCCGAAACGATCGCTTTAAAGAGTACTGAATCGCGTGTTGAAATTGAAGAGCACATATGCTTCAATTCCTGTGTAAAACTGGTTCCACACAATTTTGGCCTAATGCAGTTTACAACCATTCAACAAGGAATTTGTAGATACAACATCATAAGCATTATTTGTAACAACTAGTTACCAGTTGCTATATATAAAACACAGTCTTAAATTAAAACAAAGAAAGTAATTTATTGGGCTGGTATTGAGTAATATCTGTCTCAATTAGAACTAAGTATTTTTATTTAACGCGTCTAATAATTGCCGCATGCGAGACTTGTTAAGCGCTGTTTAAATTGCAGGCGAGTGCGTGTTTGTATCAGTGGAAACGTCCTGCAATTACAAATTCTCTATAAAACTGCTAGTATTTACTTTGCTCATTTGGCTTAAACGCAGAAACAAGTTATCCGTGTTATCGAGCCCGGTTTACTGCGTTATTTATTTGGCAGTTTGCTGGCGGACTGCGCCGATTTGGCCACACATTATCTGGCTCCATTGCAGTTTGAAAAGCAGGTCAGAGCCGAGCTCTGTCGCGTTATTGCACTCCATTAATATTAGCGCCAGCCCGGCCAATACGCTGGACTTCCCCAAACACGAACACTCACCACACCTCTTCGCTTCATATCAATCACGCCAGCATGCAATCGCCATTAATGGCTATTAAAATAGGAACTGATACGGCAAGAAATTCATTACGACCACTATGGAGACTACTCGTCTGGAATTTAGTGTTATACTGCTCTAACTCAAATCTGGATGAGTTTCTATTCCTCGTAGTATACTCTGTCGTTATCAGCTAATTTTTTTTCCAAATTATTCTTACTCTTACTAATATCCTTTCCTCACGTTTAATTAACGATTCTCTTTGTCGGCCATGGTATGGTTGGCTATAGTTAAGAACATCATTTTTCTATTGCCCACAAATTCCGCTCAAAATGCGTAATGGCAACTACTGGTTCAATTTTTATGGTCCACTACGTCAAATACAGTCCAAGCATATTTTATTTGAATACTATCAAACTTCATTAAATTACGCTTCATTCGAACGTCATTCTTCTAGCCCTTACGACCCAACATGTGTATACACAGTAATATAAATTTAGTAATATTATACCAATTATAGAGAGTATTTTAGTAATCACTTTAATCATTTAAACGAATTAAAATTAAATTTCAAAAATTTACTCAGCATTTATAAGGATTCTGATGAAAACAAAATTTTGAGCTGTATGAAGCCGAAAACGAACAATTTCAATGGCTGTTTTAAAATTCACCACTCAATAAGAATAACAGAAATTTTCGGTTTTGATCTCATGTAGTGAACAGGTTGAACAGTAGAATCCTGCAGATCCGGATCGACAGAATAAACTGCAAATTGTGTGTGGGAAATACAGCAAACTGAAAATTAATCAATTTAGACCACATAAACACGACTAGGCTTTCTTAAAACTCCTTTTTTTCTCAGATAAATGTTGCTTGCATGCTTCCGTCTAATTAATTATTTAACGACTGCCACTCATTGTTGATCCCAGCTCATAGCAAAACTCAATAATACATCGCCACAGAACACTATCTCTTCCAAAGAGATGGCAATATGATTAAAATTCACAACTCAAGTGTGTATTGTTTGTGTACGTTGAACATCACCTTTGTTAACTACCCACAATTTAATTATACTATACAATACTTATATTATTATTTTCCAACCCTAGGCACTAACGCCTGTGAATTAAGAATTTCCAACCAATTTATTCATCTTCTTAATTTAGGTTCCATTGTAAATTATGTCATATTGAATCTCCCAGCCGATCCTGAACTCTTGTATCTTTTTAAAAAGTTATTATTCCATTAGTTCATTTTCTATTGATTATTTGTACCAATATCATTGGACGTTTACCAAGCATTCAGATTTCCAACCCCATCCTGATCTGATTTTCCCATCGTTTCAAGATATGCTGGTATGGACTCCTAATACAAAGTCAGGGACACTTCCTGTCCACTTTCACAAAAAATGGTCAAGGAAACTAAGGATAAAACTGTGGAGAATGCGCATACTGTCTACGCGCTATTACAAAACCGGAAATCTGTGTTTACTTTTACAATCTGGCAGTCGTTCGCCGAAGATTTTGTACATAGCAGGAAAAAAATTGTTAGTGCTGTTACATAAGAGGCTACATCTAAATTCGGAAATAACACCGTATACAATTTATCACCCTCAATAAACAGAATCTTTTAATTGTAAGTTTGTTTCGTCTTCAAATATGCAATTTTTTTAGTAAAATTTTTATATTCCCTAGTAAATTATTATTTATAAACTAGGAAATCTTTACTTCTGATTATATAATAGAACGAGTTATTTATTTTATACTGCATTTCTCTGCTTATTGTGATTAATATACTGATTTCGTTTTCAACACCTAAAATATTCTTGGGCCAATCATACTCCTATTGTGGTTTATTTTATTTTATGAGCTGCATAGTAATATGGTACGTGTAGAAATACTTGGCGCCAGAACAATTTTCTCGTTCCGCAGTCCGTCTCGGTCCGAGTTCCTGGAACTACTTACCTGCTCCCAACTTCGTTTCTTGTTACGGCTGGAATGAAGAAAAGTTATACCTAAGAATAGGCTCTACTTTTATAATGAATAGTACGTAACCAAGAATTTGTAATATACGTTCTTTATTAATTAAAATGGAAACGGAAATGAAACTCACTGCTCAAATTTTTCATAAACATTTGCATTTATGCTGCTGCCTAGCCAAGCATGAGAATCTTAAACTAGGATAAACCGTGGAACAGAGCTAGAGGCATTAAAAAGAAACTGAAACTTGTCTGTTCGATTTTATGAGAATCGGTTACCGCGACTGTTGATCTCACTCAAAGAAACCTTCCAATCCCAATTTTTGACTGGGTGCAAGCAATGGATGTCTCAAGTCAAGATAATCCAGAGTTCCCAGTCACAAGTCTCTGAAGTATCAAGTCCGAAGAATCTGATGTATCACGTATGAATCTTCTAGTGTCCCATCATTTAGTAATTATGGCTAATGAGAAACTCCGGAAGACGTGTCGTCGTAATTTCCTATTCTAAATTAATGACGCTCCTATATTCGGTGGCAATTATTTGCTTCGAGTGTAGGTGAGCCGTCAGACTACTCCCGGCTCAATTCGGTGCCGAACGTCGTAAACATTTGTTTTCGATAACTGCGTGATTCACGGCGTTTATTTCTCAAGATTGATCACGCGTCTCAGTAATAACTGAATGAAATATCAGTAGAATTAAATTCCCATACCTTCATTTATTAACCAAATAAAACGCTTTATAGTATTTCAATTTCAAGTTAACAGTTTAATTTAGTTACTTGAGTGCGGATTACGTTTCGCCTTGTTTTGGTTTATCTATCAAATGAAATTTCAATTGGGTTGTGCAATCTTTTTAGTAAAAAATTATGTGACACCAATTACGAGCAATTTACTGAAATAAAATGAACTTGAGGCTTGTTGCTTATTTTTCGATACTATGTTGATTACGTAGTAAAGATTTCGGTACTTATTATACTATAAATTTATTTTTCCTAATATTTAAATATAAAATAAAAAATTAAATTGTAATTTCTTTGTATGTTTGCAGGTTAGTAACCGCATAACCAGGACCTGGATGAAATACGTTTTTCTGAACCAAAAGATCGGCTGGGTAAGTTAATTTCGTTTACAAAAAAGTTCTTGTCATTACTCTGTGGCGGTGAGCCTGTTCGCTTCGTAATACGGCGTTGTTCGTAGTACTGTTTCGTTCCGTGGACACTGAATGCTCCCAAGTAATCCGCATTAATTTCGTTAATGATGTATGTTGTACCTGTAACAGCGTATTGTCATGTCGTTAAGGACGCTTGTTTCTGAAGATAATTTCTCGTGTTTCTCCGGGATAATTACAGTTCTGAGCCAGTACGTGTGTGCGTGCGCACTCAAAGCTTCACACTTAACTGTTTCCAGAGCACAAGCAAAAGTATCTTACTTCCTGTACCGTACAAACGCTTATAAATTTTCATGCATAACATATATAGTGACCTAGAATAGGAATTTTAATCTTTTCTTGAGTTTATCTGGTCAAACACATTAATTTACAATCATATTAATTTAATTTACGAACATATATTATTTTTTTAATGTGGCACACCTGATCATGTGTCAGCACTTTTTATTTATGTAGGTGTTTCCCGGTAAATATACCGCTGGATATGTTCTCAGGTTTCCAAAGAGGTGGAGTTTACATAGCACGATGTTTCGAGAATAGTACACGCCCCCCCCCTCCCCCACCATTATGGGAAAATGAGAAAAATTCCAACTGTTTTACTATTGTCATAATGTCTAATGTTGCTATGGTTACTGTTGTGACAAATACTTTTTCTAATTATCCTTAGACACCCTTAGTGATTTTCCTAGCAAATTTAGCTGTTTACGCAAGATCAGGTGGTTTTCCTCTTTTAAATGTTCTCAAGGTGTTGATTGTCCAGAAATTGTGGGGCTACTGGGGTGACGTGGAAGTGAAGCCTTTGTTCGTGCTTCCTTAATGGTTGGAACCCGGAAATTTCTTATGGAATTCGGAATTTCGGATATACCTGATGGTATTCGCTGTTTCGTAATACTTCATTCTGAAATGAAGCCGACTCTGTCAGGATCTGTTTGCCCCACTGGGAAATATATTTTGCGAAATTATCCCGATTGGAAAACTTGCATTGACGAAGTGTCCTTCATCGTTGTAAAATTGCTGAGTAGTGTAGATAGCGTAATATATGAATAAACTCATTATTTACGGATGACTGGATGAGGAAGAGAGTTTTATTGTCGGGAAACCAACCTCGACGGAAGTGCAACCTTTCCAAGGTATTTAAAACAAGTTTAATGACAAATAGATCCTCACTATCCCAAACATGTCCCACATTATGCTCTCGGAACGAAAAGTAACCGGAAATTTTTTCGGTATCTGTGTGCAGAAAGCTATGCCTCATGCGTTGGCACAACTGATGGCCTTCATCACCTGTTTTCCTATATATGTAGTTTATAATATTTTTGTATGGATTTCATTATTACTTTTCCCATTACTGTAATTTATGCTTATGTATTTAAAGCTAATTTTGAATTGTCCAATTTCCTCAGTAGAGAACTATCGGAATTAATAAATAACTGTATATCTAAATCAATGTTACTTGGCAAATTGCTACCAGCCCTGTGCTCGTTTATAACCCAAGTACGTGGCAATCTAAAAGTCAGTTATATTCACAGCTATTTGTCGGTCCTCGATTACAACCTTTGCAATCATGTTTTTGAGCCAGGCTGGTTCCTCGCCAAGGCTTCCTTGTTACAGGACATTCTTCCACATGAAGGCAACCACATTCCTTCCGTCCAAGTCTGATAAACCACAAATCTCCTTAAACAGTGCATACGTAACTATAATAGGAACGTATCTTATCTGTATCGTTTAATTTAAAAGTGTTCTGTTCTTTCAGACTCAGAAGCATCTTTCTCTTCCAGGTAGGAAACCTTAAAACTTAAGCTTTCTCCAAAATCGCTAACGTGCTTTGTATTTCAATTGAATTTACTGTTTAACTGACGAGTATTTGAAGAGAAGTGCCACGCGTGAATATCTTAGCTTACGCTGCAGTATTCGTGGCACTTCCAGAACAAGTTTCTACTGATAAAGATAAATAAATTACATATTTAGAGACTTCGCTATACGTTTGACCGTATTTACCAAAACTTGTATGTTACATTATTGTGCAATAGCGAACATTCTATATATAAATTACCCAGGACTTACTTGAAATAGTTACTTGACCAATGTGAACTTTAAAATATAAAGAACGTGAAATCTTAGTTTTATGATTATGATGTGTCATTTCCTTAATACGAATCTTATCCAGTGCTAAATTAGGTAATACATATCAACGCATAAATGCTTATGATGGTAATAATTCGTTATCTCACTTAAGGCTTTTATAAATACTTCTTATATTGCTAGTTTAATGTTTTACCTTCTTGTATTTGTTGGTGATATATTGTCGATTTGAAACGTTCGGTGGGTGGATATGCATGGTTGTATAAATAGTATGAAACAGTAGATGTTTGTTTCGCTATCAAAAATTCTGAAACTATAAATGATCTTGAGGTTGAGGAAATTTTCAATTATCTTGTGTGTGAGATCTAGCCCAAATAAAGATTTAACATTAATAACATTGATTTTATAATTATTGGTTGAAATTCCGTATAAGCTCGATCGCAGCAATTAGTAAGAAGTAAATATTATTTGAAAATAGAAAAAACTATCTAATAGAATTTTCAGAGTCCTATGACGTAGTAATGTGAAACGTTTAATATGTGAAATACTATTATTTCTGTATAGTTAAAATTGAATAAAACAAATAGCCGAAAACAGGCATTTATAATTATAATTTTATTTAATTAAATTTATAATTCTTTAATTCATATTTCAGAAGTATTCCAATTTATAAATCATTCTCGATCATGGTCTACATAATTGTTATTTTTCCTTGCACCGTTTTATCTGCAATTCATTTTATTTTTTCAACGAGCTTTATTTTAAAAGTCTGTTTTCAGCTCTTACTTATTCAATATAAATACTATATACAACGCACACATCTTTAAATGTCGCATGACCAATTATTATTTCTTGAAGAGTATATATACTATTTTATTTATGCGTCCATTTAAGGTAATTATGTATGTGGAAAACACTGAAAAAATATTTATTGTGTCAATTATATAATACAGATTAAGTTATTTTCAAAATCATCATCTTTATTACGGTCGGTGTATACTATTTTTACTCTCTAACGTTAAAACTATGTTAAATCACATAAGATTTTGACTTTTCAATCTTCAGACGTAAAAATGCAGCCAATTGCCAAGTTTTAAGTTTCTGCTTTACCAAATAGATTAAACTTGCGCGATTATATAGCAATTTCACGGGGAAACCACAGACAGTAGAATCTTACAGAATGTCGATTTCCTGATGGGGTAAATATGTGCTTCGTATATTCTCAATAAATGTAATCTAACCGTCTGGCTGTGTTCCAATAATGAGTTGAATGTTCATTAAATAAAAAACTTTTGAACCTAGCCTATGAAAATAGTTAGAATTATTTGATACATAATGGTTTGAATTATTCTCGGACCAAAAGCTCCGAAACACTGAACAGGTAGATCCGTTACTTTATCAAAGTGATACATCGACTATTTTATTTCTCCCTTTAATTGGCTTTAGCAAATATTTACAAAATCATCAGCAGTGTACGTTGTGATTTGGTGATCGTAAAACAGAAAAATAAATTTTTTATCAATTTCTCGCTGTAGTTTTACGATGGTCGAAATGCCTCGGTCCAACAGGGTTCAACAGACTCACCTATGATGAAATTTGTTTTCATAGCGGATTCCTGCTTGTTCACGTAGTCAGTTATCAGTGGATTAAGATTGCTTATCACTCCATACACTACCGCCGATTGCTGCCTGTATCTCTTTCCATAATTGTCCTGCCTGCAAAAGGAATGTGCATTAGTTGTGTAATATATGCCTTTCTCTTTTCAACTAGAAAAAAGTGGTGCAAAAAAGCCATGGAAATTTCTCTCACTCTCCCTGCATTATTTATTACATTTCACGTCTTTTATACTTTGAGTTGTTCTGGCGGTGAAGGGCTTTCATTCTTTGCTTATAAAATATTTTAACATTTTTAAAATAAAAAAAAGAAGTACTGGGATTTTTGGACCTGGAAAACATGATATAATATTAAATTCAGTATTGTGTTCTTAATACTGAAAAATGTTGGTCTTAATATAAACTATTATGTTAATTAAATACAGGAATTATTTATCTTTCGCGTGAGGAGTTAGTATCTTTGCATTGGTTTTTATCGGAAGTAACTGCAGATTGAAGGAAAAATAAATGAATTGGAAACATCGTGTGGAATTTGCTTCTTCAATGCAATATTAAGCAATTCGTATGAACCAACAATTACAATACGGTGGAGTTCGAGATTACAACTTGGGGCTTGCGGGAGATTCCAGAAGTTTGCCCAACAAGACCCTCGGCGAGTGATTCGATTGCATAGTGACGAGGAAGAAAAGATGAGTATTACATTTTTTTTTTGGTGCCGAAACACGGTTAAAAAAATAACTTAAGGGAATTCATACAATGTTGACGCCCAATAGTATAAAATATAACTACAAATATGATGCCCGATTATGAAACAAAAATTATTATTTCTACAACCATGGTAGTCAGCATAGAATAACCTATCTATCAAAAAGAATTAAACTTGAACCTGATGAAGTCGCAAAATAAGAGATGAAAACTTGTTTAATTTTACATTTATAAATTATTTTTTCTGACTTAAAATTGGCTGTAGTTTATTTATTTATTATCATTACAAAATTTAGCGCCCAAAACGTGACGCACATTAACATTTAGGTACAATATAGAAGATTTATCTACAATATTATCTACCATTAAGACTCATTAAAATTAGAAACGGTATGTTATAACAGGAATGAAGTTTATCGCCTCTCTGAATAACTTTTATTAGTACTTAGTACTAGCTGGGTGCTCGGCGTTGCCCGAGATGTCGTTTATCCATAACCTCCGATTTGACTCCAATCTAGTTATCTTTAGCGTTATTTTTATGAAACACAACTCGACCCCTATCCCTAAATGTTTTCACCTTACATTCCGTTGTGGGTTGAACACATTCACCCTGAAATAGTTTCATTCAACGAATACATCGCCGTTTAAACATGTTTGAAAATTTCCACCCCTGCTACAGTGAGTTAAAAAAAATACACTCAAAAATCGGCCGGTTACATCGTTTGAAAATTTCTACTCCCCCCCCCCCCCACCCACCCACCACCACCGCGCGTTATCCAATTTGTCACAATGAAACTCATCGACATCCATAATTCCAGAATTGATTCGAATTTTGGTCTATTCGCGTTATTTTCATGTAACGCAACACCAAACCACACCCCTAAGCGAGGTCCCTTTCCATGGCGATAGGGATTGAAATTATTCACAGAGAATATCTATTTAAATATTATGAATTTGAATAACACCGAAAAATATTTATTGGACGCAAATGTGGGCCGATTAACATGTTTGAAAATTTCTACCTCCATTCAGGCCCACCCGTGGGGGTTAAACTGCAAGTTGAATGTCATATTAATCTCAGAGGCATCCATAACCCGGGATTCGATTCCTATATCGAGTTTTTGCGTTATTTTTATGTAATGCTACTCCACTCTACCCTCATATCGATAGGGGTTGTAATTATACACAGAATATATTAAAAAAGATTATTAGTGTCATTAACCCCGCTAAAATATTTATTTGACGCAAAAATGGGTAGGTTAACATTTTTGAACATTTCTACTCCTTCCCACATCCGCCCAGTCCCACTCACCCTCACTCGCCTCTACGCGTTACCCAGGTTGAATTCAGCAACATCCATAACCCTGATTTGTCTCTAATGTCGGTTGTTTTAGCGTTATTTTCTTGCAACTCTACACCGACCCGTGCTCCTCTCCCATACCGAAGGTTTGAAATTATACACAAAAAAAGTTGTAGAAATACTATAAATCTATTAAATGCTAAAAGTAATTATTAAAATCAAGTATGGACCTCGATTGCATGTTTCAAAATTTCCATCGGTACCACCCCGTCCCTGGGCGTTAAATGGCCAATTGAATGTCATAATTAAACTCAGCGCCACACATAATCCTGGTTTAGACTCCAATCTCGATTGTTTTTGCGTTATTTTTATGTAATGCCACTTCACCCTAACCCCTAAGGGCATATCCCCTCCCAATACCGAAAGGGGTAGAAATTATACACGAAACCATATACAGAAATTTTAATAATCTCATTGATCCCGAAAAAGATTTATTCGACGCAATAAACGGCGTAATAACATGTATTACAATTTCTACCCCGCCCAACACGTTCCACACCAACCAATACTCGCGCATTGCCCGGAATTAGCGTAAATAAACTCAGCGACATCCATTACCTTCGATTTGACTCGAATCTCGGTTGTTTAAGCGTTATTTTCTAGTAACTCCCCTCCACCCCCACCCCTAACGGTGCTTCTTTAACATTCTGTAGGGGGTTCAAATTTTGCTCATATAAAATCGGTAGAAACACTATCAATGTCTTTGACCCCTAAAAGTATTTATGCGGCACTAATAACGGTTGTTTTAGTATGTTTTAATATTTCCACAATCGTCCTCCCCAACACCTAAGCGTTATCCCCTCTCAAGGCGAAAGGGGTTCAAATTTTACAAACACGACATCGGTATAAATATTAACAACCTAATTACTCATGACAAGCATTTATTTCACGCAAATATCGACCGTTTAACATGTTGGAAAACTTCCAACGCCGCCCACTACACCCTTAAGCGTGCTTCCATCTTATGCCGAAAAGGGTTGAACTTTTACACACACAACATCGGTATAAAAACTATCAATATAATTAACCTTGGAAAATATATATTCAACACTAATATCCGCAGTGATTGCAGATTTCAAAATTTCCACCCCCGTCCACCTCTGCCCCTGGGGGTTAAATCGCTAATTTATCGTCTTAATTAAACTCGGCGACATCTATAACCCTGTATTTGACTCCAATCTCGATTGTTTTTTGCATTATTTTTATGTAATGCCACTCCACCCGCATCCCTAATGGCAGATCCCCTCCCAATCCCGAAAGGGGTTGAAATTCTACACGGAGACCAAATAGACAAATTTGAATAATATTTATTCGACGCAAAATACGGCCTGCAAACTTATTTTAAATCTACCATCCGCCTACCTCCACCCAACCCCTCCAAACATCCAAACACAGCCCACCCCCGCGCGTTGCCCAGATTGTCATAAATGAACTCAGGGACATAAATTACATTTGACTCTAGTCTCGGTAGTTTTCGCATTATTTACTTGTAACCAACCCCCACCCCTAAGCATGCTCCCCCCTCATGCAACAAGGGGTTAACATTTTACACACATAACATGGAAATAAATACTATAAATCTAATTAACCCCGAAAAATATTTATTCCATGCTAATATCGACCATTTTACATGTTTGAAAATTTCCAACCCTGTTCATCCGGGGGTTAGATGGCTAATTGAATATCATACTTAAATTCAGCAACATCTAAAACTTTGGGTTTGACTGTAATCTGGGTTTTATTCGCGTTATTTATTTGTAACGACCGTCCACCCCCACCGCTAAGGGTGCTCCTTTCCATGTTGTAAAGGGTTGAAATTACACTCAGATTACATCGATTCGATTGAAACAACAATCTCTTTGAATTCTAAAAATATTTATGAGACTCAAATATCGGCTGTTTTAACATGTTTGAATATTTCCACCCCCGCTCCTGTGGTTGGTAGTCGTGTCTCACCCCGACAGTTTGTTTCCTGGTCGCAAAGAACGCGTGAACGAAATTTGGTGAAATTTGCTCCACCGGTGTAGATTTGTATCAGGAACATATACACAAAAATATATACATACATACATACATACAAACACACTGTTTATTTATCAGAAGATGGAAAACCTTCGTTAAGTATGCCACGTAATAAGAAGCTTGTTAATATTTTTTGAAGAATCGTTCATGTCTTGTGATGCGGTTCTCCGTACGTTTCTCTCATTTGTCAACGTATTGTCAAGCCCCCAAGTTATATAATCCTCATCCTTAATTATATTTTTATGTTCTATGGCCCCTGACCTTTCCTACTTAATTTCAGGATTTATATTTTCCTCTTTAGTATTCAACTCAGGAAAATATATCATAACATACACACAACATATAAAAATATACAAAAATCAAATGGAAGCAAAGTAATATTGAAATAGAAGTAACATAATGTGCAATAAAATAATAAAACATAGTTACATATCAACAAGGAAATAAATATTGTATATTAAATAAACATGAATCGTAAAAAGAACCCTGCATATTAGACCATTTAATGGAGTTAAAACTTTACACATGAATGAGAAAATGTTACAAATAAATTAGAAAATGTAATACATAAATGAGAAAACCACACATTCTTAGATTTTAATTTTATATTTATTTCAAAGAACAAAGTAAAAATAGTAATATTTTAATATAAGTTTTACAATTTAATAACTATACCACTTTAAGTTTTCTAAAACTTTCTAATTAGTAAACATATATATTCATGTATCTGTTTCCAAACAATACGCTTTTGTAGTGGTACTTACCAGTTTTCACTTTACGATTCCTCCCTCTGTCAAAGTTTAACTCTCATACAACCACGTTTTCAATTAAACAGTTTTTGATACATTTAAATCTGCATCACACTTCTATTATTTTACACACAATAAAAAGATGTGAAAACAGTTTACCATTTGGATTAGTGGATTAAGCTTGCAATGCGTACCGTATATATGTGTTTGAGCCCCAGAACATAAGGTGCCAGGAACAGTCTGTACTCATTGACTTTGGTTGTTTGACTTACCGAATTAATTTACTGCAATGGTGGCCCGAATTTTCAATCTTGTGCACCGCAATACGTCCCTTACAGAAGTCAAATAATGGATATTTACTCCCACTACAATTGATCTTCTCTCTCACTGAAACATTCTACGATCAAAATATTTATAATTCTTTCTAATTGAGCACTTGGAACCTGCGAGAGTTATTCTCTCGCAGGCAGTACCTGAGGGAGATGTTCTCTCGCAGGTAGGAGAGATACGAAGGGGCTACCTTTGGGGTCACAGACCTTGGGCATACGGTAATAGTTGTCCTCTTAAACTGGTCGAGGCACGGAGAAGGGAATGCTGCGACCTCACAGCAAACTCCTCTCCCGCTATCGGAAGGGCGTGGGACAAGTACCCAATGCCCGACTTACCCAATGCAGGTTTTTCTAGGGTTTGTCCTGCATTTCTTTAGGCGAATGCCGGGTAGGATAATTAAAATATAGCCCGGGGGCCCTAGTAACCCTTGGCTACCTTCCTCTACCCTTCCGCATCCCCCCTTTCAAATCCCTTCCTATGCTATTAAAGGGGAGTTGCCCAACGTGGATTACCCTCATGCAGCCTGTTGCCCTAAAAAAAAAAAGGATGCCTTTTCCTCTCCGTTTTTGAACTAAGGTTCCCACAAACCGAGGCACCTCGGCCTGTTCTGAGAAGTGTATGTTCCGGGGTCACAGACCTTAGGCATAAGGTAAGAGTAGTCTGCTATTCCCATTGGAATAGTCGGCCAGCTGCCTCCTAAACTGGTCGAGGCACGGAGAAGGGAATGCTGCGTCCCCACAGCAAACTCCTCTCCCGCTATCGGAAGGACCAAATGCCCGACCTACCTGATGCAGACTTTTCTAAGGTTTTCCCTGTGTCACTTTCAGACGAATGCCAGGTAGGATCCTTAAACCATAGCCTGGGGGCCCTAGTTAACCCTTGGCTACCTTCCTCTACCGTTCCGCATCCCCCCTTTCAAATCCCATCCTATGCTATTAACGGAGAATTGCCACAATGTGGATTACCCTCATGTAGCCTGTTACCCTAAAAAAAAGTACTTGGAAGTTATGTATTTTCCCTTTATATTATTATATCTCTAATTGTTCTAAATTACGGTTTCGAATTTATATTCCTTCCAAGGTTTTAATGGGCTTCCCTTTACAGTTTCGCATTCGTGGATAGAGTATTAAATTTGTCATTGTAATTCCTGCTTTGTGTGGAAACACGAACGTGGTTGGAGCCGCTTTATCGCAGTTCTGGACTTCGACCGGAGCTCTTTCGAGTCAGCTAATTCTACACTGCTACGAACATGTTTGTAACATCTGTCAAACGCAAAATAACCGCCTGCAGTAACTTGTGAACTAATTTCGTGTATTGTTTCCCGTAATCGGAACTTTTAAAGTTATTTTAATATCCCTTACTGTGTATAATTAATCACATATATGAGTCATTCTCCTGCAGCAAATTTGTTTAATTATTTACTACAGACGACAGTTTCAAGAGAACAAAACCGGAAAATCTGCAGCAATCTAATAATTTTTCATATTTATTCAAGGTTTCTGAGATATTTTTATATAAAATATTTATAAGACTTCGCTTCTTACTGAGTTTCCGTTGTATGAGCATTATAATTCATCAATATATAATATATATTCCATTTTTTATTTAAATTTTGATCTCTTCAAGATCAAGTTATATTATTTAAGAGAAAGTAACTGAAATTTATAGTTAAATTAAACAACAATTAACGGTATTATTACAATATTTACGAAACTCTGGAGCATGAACAGGTAAATGTCAATTGTGTTCTGCATTTTATGTTTTCTTGTACCAACACTATTACATTTAAGAAATTGTTGAAAAATTTCCATTTTCATCTGAACAAACAGAATAGATTTATAAAAATTTTGCTAATATGAATTATTTGGCGTACATAAGAGTTAAGAATCAAGGTTGAAACTCATAAATCCGGCGATAAAAGCAAGATCTCTAACGATAAATCAAAATCTATATTAATTTGTATAACAATAATATTTGAACAAATAATGTATTATGAAATTCAACTTTGAGGGTTTCGCCATATTTGTCAACAAATAAATTAAGATTTATTGGCACAAGGAATATGGAAACTGATTTGACGTTTTATAAATAAAATATTTTTAAGTTTATAAAATAAAGATATGCATTAGGTTTACATAGCGATGACCGGAAAGCTTTTCACTAGGTTAACCGTAATATACCGTAATGACTTCAAGCATTGAAAATATTTCTGTCTAGTTGAAAAATACTACAGTTATTTGCCAGGTACAGTTCAATGTATTAGTAATTGTAAACGTTCTCTTAAATTTTGTAAAGCTGCTATCCGGCGTTTCTCAAGGAATTGCTATTTCCTTCTGATATTGAATCATTCATTTAATAATTGTTTATAGGAATAAAACTGTAGGTATTGAATATATAAAGTTTCTACTGTTTTATTGTAAACTAGATATTTATATCTGAATATAAAGCGAAACAGATAGTATAAGTAATCAGCATCTGAATTAATTAATGTATGTATATTTGATTAAATTAGTTTTAAATTATAAAATGATCAATGTGTAGATGATTTAAATGCATTCATAAATATTTTTCTAAAACTTATTAAAATTTATGAACATTTCATAATTTTTATTCACTTTGTGTTTTAAAATGTTTTCCCTCCACATTAATTTAAGAAATATTAACATAATTTTTAAATGTAGGATTTTTAACACTAGTCTTTCAGAATGTTTATTCTAGATTATATGTGAAATCAAATTTATTGAAGTTATTTATACAGATACATATTTAAAATGAAAAAAAATACGTCTGATTGAAAATATTGAATAAGAAAGATAGCCAATTCAGACAAAAAGGTAATATAAATACCCTTCTCCCTTTCGTCAGGTGCTAAGAATTGCCTAGAGAAACACAACTGCACTCAAAAGCTGAATTGGCTATCTTTCTTATTCAGATACATATTTGTTGTAATGTCTTCTTTAATGCTCCACGCTAACGATATGATCGAAATTCTAATTTTTAATTCTATAGTAATTAAATAGACTCCCCATATGTACTAAATAAATTCAATTTTCCTGGAGCACAGTGACATTGAATAGAAAATTACCGGTAAGAATTATAATATAGATTTCTTTACTTCGGAAAAACATGACATAGGCAGATATATTCTTAGAAATATTCGTAAATATAATTTATAATTATTAATCATTTTTCATTGTATTTGAAAATTATTTATTTTGGTCAATTAATGTATTGAACTTCTGAACGAACGGATGTTTTGGGATGCTGTCTAATAAAATAAGTTAAAGATGTTATAATGTTAATGGGCAAGTAACCGAATAAAATATATTCGGGTTTTAATAACATCAACTATTAAATTAAATAAATCGGTAATATAGTTATAACTTTTCCATAAATGTATCGTACGTGATTGTAATGTAATAAGTTATAAGTTGTAATTGCAAAAGAGAGCAAATTATTACGTGGCAATTACGTGAGGGCGTTAATTGCCTGAGACGCGGCAAAGGACGAGAAAGGAGTGTGACGGCGTGCAAGATTATTTGTATTTGATGTCGGTCGTGAAAGCAAGTGTTCCTTGGACAGGTGTAATTGCGACAGGCCGGGTGAATGATGAGGAGCATCCTCCCTGCCTCCTGTTGCACGGAGCGCACCTGTTGCTCTCAACGCTCAATCACGCCATGCAGCCTCCCTTGCTGCAAATGTATAATCCAGCCCTCACAAATTAACATAATAGTTAAGAATTTTAATAATTATCATTCCGAATGAATCATGAACTTGAATTGCACCGTTATTTTAATTTCCTTGATGCCATTGTATTTATTCAATACTACATTCTCACCAATCGGTTCAGAAAACCTGCATACTCAGGACGTGTATTCAAATTTTCTTTCTTATCACCCTTCCGACCTAAAGAGAGCTATGGTATACAATCTTTAAGAACACAAATTAAAGTATCCAATACCACTTTCTTACTCGTCCCCAATCACGTGTATCCAAATTTTATATCTTTCTCTCCTATTACTAATTTTTACGTGACAAGTTCGTCCAAATTTTTAACAATATCAAACACTAAAACAATTTCCTTCTCGATATAAAATCACAAGGAGCCACCTGACAAACTACACGTCAATAAATACTGGTATCAAGGAGTATATTTCCACATTGACAATCTGTAGTCTCCAAACATATAAGTAATTCGAGATATTAAATTTATTGGCAAAATGCGAAGATTTCAGATATTGACATCAGGTACCTTTCCAAAATTATATACAAATTGCTTTAAATTAATTCTAACATCACTGCAATTAACGTATAACGTAATACTGTGAAACTCAACAATTGATATTATTCCTTATTCTTAAGCCAAATTTTTTACTTTTTATATTATATTTGCATTTGAGTACGTTTTAGCTTTTGTTTTGAATTCGATACCCGGTTTGTGCTGTGTCGTTCTTGCAGCTCTTGAGATTTTGAATATCCTGTCAAAAACAACAATGATTGAAGAAACGTTGTGTGGTTTTTATTGTATCACTTAATTTTGTTTGATAATTGCTACTTATTTGTCCAACTATTTGATGAAATCCCAACTTTTTTGGACAGTAATTCAGTCTTCCAAAGAAAAATTAACTTATATATTTTAAATTGAATTGTATAAACTATTAAAATATTTGGCCGAGTTTCTTTATTTGTATAATTTGACACACCAGATTGAACTATATGTGTTATAATTCAGACTCTGATTCATGTTACTTTACATAGGCCTAACCTTCTCAAGTAAGTTTTCAATCGTACGAGAATAGGAGAATATATTCGTTCTCACCACGATTTTGTTGGGAATATTCACAATAAACGGGGCTCAAATTTTTCCTGGAGTATTTGTCTTCCAGAGTTTATCCCTGAAAAAGAAAACTGCTAGAGTTAGCGACCGTTGTTTCCTTTACTAAGGTCAGTCTTGTTTTAGGTGTCGCTCGTCTATAACTCGGCGGAAAGCTTGTTAGGCTCCATGTGACATTTCAATGCTGTAACCGGTTAAAATAGCACATATAAATAATCATGAGACAACACAGACGCCAAACATTTCACAGTGGAAATGTAGTTTTCGGATGGAGTGTGTTATTTATTAAATATACCTTATTAGTATTAAAAGGGAATGGTTGTGAGGACCATCCCCGTCTTGTTTATTATATCTGGACGGATAATTGATTCCGAAGAATACATCCTCAAAATCTGCCAAATTTATTGGAATCACAATGCAGTAAGTAGGTTTAGGAGTTAGAAGAACTCCAGTGCAGGAAAGACAACTGATAATTGAAAAGACACGACCGAGGCAATTAGTCGGTCTATATTATGACAGGATCACGCTGAGAGCAGTACTTGGCATTTTACCCAAACTTTTAAGGCGCAGAAATGTTGGAAAACTATCAGGAATAGATTTGCATTACTTATTTTTCGGCCGTCTTTCTGCAAGTTGTGTTTTCCTCACTGTCCAATATGTACAGAAGTAGATAAAATATGTATATGTACGTATGTAACGATTAATAATTCTGAAAGTGCTAAATTTTATATGTTACCGGTTTGGGCCATAGATATCTCTTTGTCAGAAATAATTATTCCGAGCCGAGGCATTGTTATCTTTGGTTTACTTCGTCAGTTGGTTCAAAGAATTGGGTTATTCGCCGCTTAGAGAGAAAAGAAAAAACATTTGATGAGAGAGTCGTATTTATATACTTCAAAGGATTTATTCGTCAAAGAAGCATGTTCTTGACATTTTTTGTTTTTTCCGAAAGTCCCACTTTTAACTTGAGTTTTTAAGAATTATAAAAAATTAATTGTTTATTTAATTATTTTTGTGGTATTAGTAAAATCCGTATATTTAAATATTTTTTAAAATTTCGAAAGAAACTTTTTTATTGTGTGTCTATAAATTGAAAGGATATTTTAACCACTTAACTATTCTGCATTGATACTAATTATGTTTTGTGTCAATGTTATACAATATTTCACACATATTTCCAACGTTGAACTTGAATTTCATTTCTCCAAAGGCGGATCTCCCAAGAAACGTCGCTGCGGGTGACATTCCATTTCCGTATCAAAGTGTTTACTGTAAGAAAGTAGGTACACAAGATTCGTTCTCTGATGCCAACATGAAATATTTTTGCATTTCGCAAAGGTTTTTATTGCTATTCTTATCCAACGAAACAATCATGGAGCCAAGTTACTTTTGAGCTGGTTACCAATAACCCGATTCTCAGTAAACTAGCATTTTGTATATAGTTTGCAATCATCAAATAATGAACCTTTTTTACGTTATCAATTTGCACTATATATATACGAAATTTCTGGTATGGATCTGCAACCTTTCTATCTATAAATATTGACAGACTTGAGACGATAAATTCGAATCTTTGGCAAAAATTCTTCTCCTCTAGGAAAGTGTCTCCAGGGAAAGGATCTCGTTCTATTACTGTGGACATTGTAATTGTACCTATTTATTAGATCATTATGTGACATTCACTACATCATTTGTAACTCTAATATCTATTTTAAAGTTTCCTAAAATGCTGCTTAATATTTCAGCTTGATTTTGACATGAAAGCATAATTTTTCTGTTTGTTCAATTCGATTTTAATGCTGTTTCGACCCGGAGACTGTCATTGCAGATAATCAATGAGCGTTTCTGACAGATTTAATATTTTTCATCGGCATTTAAGCAAATAACAGGTCAATCGGAATACTGAATACGCGGGAAATAAATATCTCTTTTAATTTTAATTTTCAGGTAACTGGCTACATGAGGGTAATCCACATGGTGGCAACTCCCATTTAATAGCATAGGAAGGGATTTGAAAGGGGGGGTGGAAGGCTAGAGGAAGGTAGCGAAGGGTTAACTAGGGCCCCCGAGCTATTTTAAGGATCCTACCCGGCATTCGCCTAAAGAAATGCAGGACAAACCCTAGAAAAGCCTGCATCAGGTAGGTCGGGCATTGGTTACTTGTCCCACGCCCGTCCGATAGCGGGAGAGGAGTTATTTTTTTATATCTCTTTTAAAAAAAATGGTATTATTTACCAAACACTGTTTCGACGTCCTCTGTCGAGAGATTACAATTATCTCGAAAAGGAAATTGGAAAATATTGGTCCAATAGGTATAATTTTTATATACTCTGTTCGCATACAATACCGAATTTCTTATTTTTTGTGAAACACGAACATTTCAATCAAGTGTTCTACAAAACTGTTTTACTTTCTACTTCCAAAATGCTAATCGTTTTTGAAAAAATGTTTTCACCAACAATCTACAGTTGATTTTACAGTATGCAAACGGAAACAAATATAAGATATTTGTACTATCATGTTCCATTTAAAAATGTTTTCCATTTTTAGTCGGAATCTGCAAAATCATAATTGAAGATGGTGTAATTAGTATGTGTTGTTGGTGTTTGAGAGAAGCTTCACATTAATCAGCTCCTCTGGAGGCGAGAGCAATAACTAAGGCAATAAATCGTTGTGGTTTGGCGGGACGGTTACTGGAATAAACATTGCTTCCGCGTTGCTTTGTGGTTCACTACTGGAGCCACTAAAGCCACTTCAATAAATGGTAAGCCTTTGGACTTAAGCCATCCTCATAAATCTCGCTGGGGTAGAAGTTTCCCTTTGTTCAAGATATACTACATGAAAATATATGATAACACCAAGATAATTAGAAAAATGTGCACTTTAAATAGATTAGTTTAGTTTTCCCTCGGTCAGCTACACGAAGTAGACTTCTCAAATACGGTACGTAATGTTTATGTGATGATCTTGGAGACAGAAACGCGTCGTCCGAAACCGTATCGACGTAGAAATGAATCGAACAGGTGAAAAATTCTCACCCAATATTATACAATGATAAAACATCTGGTGAAATGTGAAAATACTTTTAGATGAATATTTAAGTATTCATGGATATATATATTTATATTTATATTTGGCAACTGTTAGCTGAGTTTAAATTAAGCAATGAATTGTGAACTCGTACTGACAGAGGCGATGTTTACGTGGTTATTTTTTTTTTTCATTAGTCGTAATAACGTTGTTTCCGACTCATAAAAGAAAATGTAAAAATAATACCTTGTTTGAAGAGTACAGGAGGTGAAAATAAAACATTCTGCCGTACGTGTATAAGAAGTTATGAAATTCACTACAATTAGTACTGTATCATTGTACCCTCCTTCTTCACTTATAATTAAAACGCGTAACATGCATAATAAACGTCTTAGTCCAAACACTGCTCTCTGGATTTTTGAACTAAGGTTTCCTCATGCCGAGACACCTCGGCCTGTTTTGAGAGGTGTGTCTGTTCCGGGGGTCGCAGACCTTCGGCATGCGGTAAGAGTTGTCCGCTATTCCTATTGGAATAGCTGCCTCCTAAACTCCCTTTCCTATGCTATAATAGGGTAGTTGCCCTATACATAGCCTGTCTACACGTTCTTCTTCTTCTACAATGTCATCATATAGAAGTGCCGATGAGATTCTTAAAGAAAGTGTTATTAATCAATTCAAGTATATTTTAACTTATCTTAACCGGTCACTACTGACACATTAGACAATGATAATATGACAAATTGTGTAGCCTATGTTGTAAGTATAAAAACAAATATGAAAATTTATTGAAATATATTGTGTCGTTTTAATTTATCCCTTTCCACCGCGGCCGTCAAACTATCACATTAGCGTTTTATTTCTGTACATTTATGCGGTTTACATTATCGTACTATTGATATGATTTATTTGCTACATTGCGTTTTCATGATTTTTGGAACAGTTTAAGGATTGGTATTTTATTGCAAATGATCTGACTTACGACGTATTCTTGTGCAGTTTTCTATGTAACTGTTTTCAATCGCCTTTAAGAGTAATGTCAAGAAAATATTCAAATACGCTAAATTGATTTGATGGAAATTTATTAGAACTGGATAGAATCATACTGTTTTTTAATTTATTATGTAGTTTCATATTCAGGTTTCTTAAATCTAAGTAACTACCTAAGTAAATATTTTAGCATAAAATATCGAATTACATACATGGCAACAAATGTACAGAAGAAAATTATATTTGACCCTATAGTATACCAGTTATTATTATTTCTCAAAAGATATACAACTTTATATCGGCAGATTTTACACGCATTTCGTTAGATGTGAACTACTTAATGACGAGATCATAAATGGAAAAGCGCGTATTCTTATGACGTTATCTTTACCATATTAATAGTGTATAATTAAATTAATATACGGAAATTTTGTGATTATTTATAGTTTTTGTGTCAACCAAATCTATAATTATTACGTGAATTCGTATTTAGTTTTATCTTTTACTGAAACCGTTATTAATTTTATATTTTTCACTGGATTCTAGAAGCCTCCTAAGATTAATGGACTACTTAACAGTAGTTTTTAATTTCACACACACAATTCTGCGTGGTGTAAGATCCGGAGACCTTGATGGCTGATCCATCGTTCGTAGAATATTAGATTTAAATGACGTCACATCACTGCAGGAATGAACATGCGGTCAGTATTGTAGAAGTAACTTGTTTTGCCCACAAAACAAATTTTGCATAAATGCGATTGGTAACACTGTCTGTAATATGGCACGTCTTTTTCCTGTTCTAGGGAAGCCGCAGATATAAATAAATATACCCACATAATGATTTTACTCATAACCGTCCGCACCACAACGTACAAATATTTCTCCAGAATTTATGGTTTCTTTTTTAAGTTTTTAAGGTGCTACTGGTAGGAATTTCGTTGACTGTGCGATTTTGGGTACCCCTGGCCAGTGTTTCCAGGTACATGAGCTCCCCCCCCCCTCTCTCTGTGCTGCTCTCTGCAGCGATGAACATTTGGACTGTATGCCGTTATGTGCTTGGGTGTGTCCAAATTGGCCAGTTATGCGAAGCAGAAAAATGCAGTGACGCGGCAATGGCGCCTGCAAATGAGCGGCATGTTCGTGACACACTTCCACCCATTCACCATTGTATTTATCCTCGCCGAGCCAGACACACTCGCCCAAATTGTGTTCAGAAATTTACATCGCTCATTTCAATTATTACATCACCGTCCTCTCAGATTACCGTTGTAGAAATCGACGTTTTCAGGATGTTAAAATTGTAAGTTCGTTTCACAATTCTCTCGGCTATTTGCCAGTTGACCACAATCAGGAACTTTGTCATACAAGCATTAATCGTAAAGGTAGGTCCAGACGCTACGTTTTGCACAACTTTTTGCCTGCGCATTCTTAAGACAGAATGAAAACGTTGCAATTTTTAGATCGTCTACATGGTGCAGAAATATCTGTATATTTCGCTCAGTATTGTGTGATATCGTCATGGAGGAGATACTACTCTGGTCAATTTTGACATTGTGTCTTGTTAAAAAAAAAGATTAGAACGTCTCAGAAGTACCCGGCGTTCAAAGTGGTTGCGGAAGTGGCTTCTAAAAAGGCAGTACTTTTTCCATATTAGATTACTGCGTGAATTACGTGACGAACCTAATGATTGGCGGAACTACTTGAGAATGGACATAGACACGTATACTTATTTATTGGAATTAGTGACACCCCGTATCATCAAAGAAAATACTTGTATGAGAACAGAAATATCACCACATGAAAGGTTAACATCAGCAACTTTAAGATTTTTGCCAACTGGCAGAAGTTACAAAGACCTAGAATTCACTGATCATTTATGAAATGTAACAAATCAAAATACCACAGGGATGGCTTCTAGATTTCGTCTTCTCCAACCCCAGATCGAATCTATTTATTAAGTTTTGCTAATTCTTTACGGTAAACACTTCTCAAAGAATTATTTTTTTTTACAACTATTTCTCTGTTTGCAGTTGCATGAATTTATTTTAAGTTTTCCACTAAATTCTCAAAAGCCTCCCCCTTTTTATCCCTGTCACTATACTCCTTGGACTTGACACGCCAAATGCATGGGAAACTTTCGTATAATGCAATAAATTCTGTGAGAAACTCATTGTCGCATGACGAATTGAAACTGAGGAACAAAATGAATCGGAAAACGGAGCTACATGCGCCGACTTGTCCGCACAGTTCAAGGATATCTATGCTCTCTAGCTCATTTATCGCTGCAACTGTACCGTCTTCGCGCCAGACTCAAAACTGCGCAGTTTTCCATTCTACACTCAACGTTTTATCTACAACGTGTTGAACTGTGCAGACAAAAGTTTGTGCAAAACGTAGCGTCTGGACCTGTCTTAAAATTTCGTTACTTAGGTGCCATTTTCTATTTTGAAAAACATATTTTAGAAAAAGATAATGAAGTAGCCAACAAACTCAAAAAATGTAAAATTAAATAATAACAAAGAGAAATATCTGACATTAATAATAATATTAATAAATCTACAGCCTTGAGTCAGAAAATTATGTTTATTAACAAATAAGTTAAATATACTACGTTTCGTCCTCTTTTAGAAGTTTAATAGTTTTGTACATAAATCATACAAAAAAAATAGAAGCAAGGCAGTTAAAACTTGCCTTTATTTATTATAATTACTAAACCTGAAGAGATACTAAGAGAGGACGAAACGTCGTATATTAAAATTTTATGTTAATAAACATAATTTTCGGACCCAAGGTCTTATATTTATCTATAATGTAATTAAATATCACAATGTTTCTGCAAACCTGTTGCTTTCGTCAGGTGTAAAAAATTGCAAGAGCTTTAACGTCACGGAGGCCAAAGCAGACAACGAAGTGAAAAGCCGTTTTGTTAATTTTTATATAATGCAGACGTTTTTATATTTTTGCCTTCATATTCCTTAATTTTTATATATATCAAATTTACTACCGTGGTGAAACAGTGGGGTGGGTTTCTATAATTGAAAACTATCATGTAAATATTATTTCGCGTAAATATTAATCATTATTTTTATAAATCGAGTTTATATTTTTTAAATAATTATATTCGTTTTCTGTAATTTCATGAATCTGCCTATTTGTTAAGTAAATAAACACATAAATACCAATTTTATTACAAAATTATTATTATTAACGTTTTTACTTTTAAATGCAGATCTTTCTCTCAGGATTACATAGGAAAATTATGTATACTATGATGTAGCAAAAATTTTTAGATGCTCTAATTTTAAATCAAATTGACACAGAACGTTGAATCTCGTCTGGCTTTCATTAACTCCAGGCGAAACGCCTGTTGATCCTCATCGGGCTTCATCCATCAGAATCTAGACCAGTGTTTCCCAACCTTTTTTTACCATGACCCACCTAAGTATTTATAATGGCCCCCTATGTTACATATACATATTTTTTATATTAGAAAATTGAATTATTTCATAAAGAAACCTAATTTCAATTTGTTTATCATAAGTATTCTATAGTAATAATTCTGTGCATAAACACAGTAATAATTTATTTTATTCTGAGATCGCAAAACCTAACGACCATTCGAGCTTGTGTATGAAATTATTTCATTTAACTCGCGGAGTTGACGCTAGACTACATCAGACAACACTTTAGCGCATAGCAATACAGTGCGTACTATTCCTTCACTAGACATAGTAAACAGTACTATCTGAGCACATCGTAGTTTATATTTCTCCAATCTCTCAAGTGTGGCCCTATGGAAAGCACCAAACTTACCAAATGCTTATTTCAAATTAAGATACCAACAATTTTTCCTTTTGTGTAAGTTAAGACGTTGTTAAATTCTATACGAGTTCATTTTAGAATTGCCCCCCTGTGGGAATCACTGATTTAGAGCATATCTTAGTAACAATTCTTTCACCTCGCTTCGCCCAAGAACAGACTAGCTCCAAGACTAGAAAACAACGTCTCCTTCCCCCCCTTACCATTCAAATAACGATAACTAGTTTTCAACTCGATTGACTTGTGTCAAACCTCTCAAGCTCATTGTCCAATCTATATAAGAACGGTGCTTTCTAAAATAATAGTATATTTAACTACTGGCACCAGATGCGAAGTCGTGTACATGCAATAATATCAAGACTCACTAAAAACACAAATAATTTATTTTAGTCCGAACAAGCAAGTTCAAACAACTGAAGCCCCCTGATAATATACTATTGTATTATCCTTTCAAGAATTATTCATCTTGGGCAGACAAATAACCAGTTGTTCATTCGCCTCTTTGCGTTTCTTCCCTACAATTCACATTATTAGAATTTAGCAAATCAGTAAGGTACTAATTTTTTATCGGTATTTTTTGTACCGTCGAATCTTGTGATTTGGTGTATTTCCGTTGTACATTATTTTGCTACTTCCATTTGTCTTTAATCATTTGTGGCCTATTTCAAATTGCACTTATTTCTATTCTTCATTCTTTCAGTTTCTTGTTGAGTTGACAGTCGAAGCTCCGAAAGTATTAAAACCAAGTATTGAATCTGTTACAATTTCATGCTGTTTAATTTATTCTTCTGACTTGTTGTGTACCAATTAACGTACATATACACTGAACTTAACTTCCGTTATCTGAAGGTTCATCGCATCTATTTGATTTTCATTTTTTGCGCTGTTTTAAGGATTATTCAAACAATATTTTCTGGGCTATCATATATCATAAACCATTGTTTTTCTCCTAATTAAATCTAATCATTTACGTTTGAATAAAGGAACGGTACAAGAGAAATTATTGGTTCGCGAGATACGTTGTAAAAATATCATTAGGCTGCAATGGTAGAATTAAAACTTGTGAAATTTTACGAGATAACTTCTATAAATTGTTGACTTACGAGGTATTAATATTTTTGGCAACGCAGTTGTATGAACACGTGCATGTTTTTAGGATGTTCCATCTCATTTATTTATATTTATATAAGAAACATTTTATTTTTGCAATTTTGAATGTTTAACTCTAGTGTTTAAAAAATGCAGTTACAACATTATAAGCTTTGTGAAGTGCTTGATTGTTTTGTCTATCCCGGTCATAGACGTTGATGAAGGAAGTCTAAATTTCAATGTTAATTTTTTTATTGATATTTACAACATATTTTAATTGTAAGTAACTTTTGAGTTTCGTCGAGTGCAGTTGTGTCGCTCTAGGTTCTTCTTCGCACCTGACGAAAGGAACAAGGATCCCAGAAACGGTGTGTGGTATTTATATTATCACTTTTTTGTCTGAATTGACTATATTTCTTATTATGTAAGTAATCATATTATAGTAATGTTTGTTATTGTTTGGGGTTCAACCATTTATATTTTTTCCATTATATCACCTAAATAGACACTTCTGAAAGAAGTCCCTAACCAAATGGAAGAAACGTTATGTATTTCAGTTAACTTGTAAATTTTAATGTTTTTTTCAAAAAATCTGACTATGAATCCTCTATAAATTATATATACATAATTGTATTAAAACTCATTCATGTGCTGAAGAATTTGCTTCTTAATTTTTTTTATAACTGAATTTAATTGTAATTGTACATTTCAATAGGCCCAAATCAAGGATGGTGATTGTTGAATTGTAAGTTAATATTTTAAATTCCATAATAATTTTTTTCTAATAAGCTTGTGTTTTTAACATTTAATTTCCACTGTTTGAGTTTTTACATTGTTAATATTAACTATCAATACCAAACACGCTCTTTACGGCTGCTTTGTGAGTGAAAAGTCCACGCTTTAAGAATTTTCTAAAAAAATTTACTATTTATTTAATATACAGGAAATAAATGTAATTTTGGTGTTTTATATTCACATAATTGTATTATAAAAAAATTCATTCCATGCTTCCATAAAAATTGTTTTCTTTAAATTCTTAGATGTTCATACATGTTGAATTAATATGTACCAAATTTGTTATTTTATATATGAGCGTCTGATGAGATTCTAAGAAAATGATGAAACGCTCTGATATTTTTACATTAAAATAATTTAATTTTTTCATTCTCATACATTTTCCACCACACAGCGTTCATGTAGCATTTATGATTAGATTAGCGATTTAAAACACAGTACTAAAATCCTAGCTTCATATTATCGACCTATTTATACGATTTTATAACTAAGTGAGCTTAATCAGATATAGTAGTACGCGGATATATAGCAATGTAAAATTGAAATTAGTTATGGTAAATGTTTTATTGTCATCTTGTTGTAAGTCATGCATTTTATACAGTTTCGAGCTACAAGTTACTGGACGAGCATAGACCATCATAATACAATAGTGTTTTTAACAATTATAATAATCTGTCTTCATATTTAAATTAAATAAAAAATATTATTTAATAGTGTTTTGGTCCTATCCATAAGCAATCTTATTTATGAATATGCCTCAACTCTGTTTGGTAGCTTCCGTTGTCGAATTCTTGTCGCCATCGAATACGACCTCGACCTACTTTCCTTTGTGTTAATCTCGAATTTCGTTCTATGTATCTAGGTTGACGCTGCCCTGACAAATATTTCCCGAGGCGTGTTGACACGTGAACTTCCATACACATAAATTCCTGTGCGCATTTTGTTCACATTCATTAATAGATACTAATCGATCATACGAAAGCATTCTGCAATCTTTTTAAAAATATTTAATCTAATTATCCAAATAAAACAGGTATCGTGATTAACATAATTTAAACCTTTAAACCTGTCAATCAACATCAGATCATGAATAGTCATCCGTCCGTTAGTACATAATTAGAGGAAATTTCGTGTGATTGTTTTTGAACGGTTAGGAGGAGTAGGAAAGTGTATTCAGATGAATGTATCTGTGTTTCATACGAAAGCTTCTCTAATTATGTACTAACGGACGGATGACTTCATGATCTTATATTAATTGACAGGTTAATTAAGGCTTAAAATATAATATTTAATTGTTTATCGATGAAACATATGTTTTTGTTTAATTTAATTTAACTGTTGGAGATTTGTCATTTAACCATTTGCGTGTTAATTCTAGGATTGTTGTATGTAAGCGAACATTTGCCTGCCCTTGCTCGCTATTCGGTTTACAGTTTACATTTGGAAACAGAACGTTTTTTATTTCAGACTATCTGGGTATTTATTTATATTAGCCAGAAGAGGTATTTAATTATATATTAATCTGTTAGTCAAGAAGTGATTTATCGTACCTATGCAGAGGGAATTCTAATTTCATCAAAATCCATCAGAGCCGTTAGAGAAGCATAAATACTCCCAATACCAAATATTACGACAGTTACTCTTCAAAAAATAAACTCGGATTCCTAAAACAATCAAAAATGACCGCACAACCTTAAGAGAGTTAAAAACACTCCCGGGACGCAAAGGGAAAAATACTCATTTAAGAAAGACAAAATATATTCCTTTACGTTACAGAGTCAAAAAGAGTCTTAGTAGCCTCATAGAATGAAAAATTATCCCCGTCCTTAAGGGAGTTAAATACTCAAAGCACCTTAAGTGAGTAAAAAATAGTCGCGATATTTCGAGGGACACAAAAATTCTCACTCTATTCTAAATGTGTGAAAAATATTCCCTGTAATATAGAATATATTTAAAATGCCAGCGGTTCTACCCCTTTATAGACGATAAGGTGTTTTACCGATACAGCGTTTGTTTCGTATTGTAAGTATTATCGGTACAAAATATGACTATACTTTTTTAAGTTTGTACGCCGAACATTATTTTTCCCTTCCACCCCCACTGCTAGGAACATAACTACAACTTAACCGGCATTTATAAAGTCATTATTAAACTTAGCTACTTCCCTAACAACGTATTCGACACCAACATGTTGTTTTCACGTTATTTGTATATAACGCCCTTTCACCCATATCCCTAAAGGTTTAAAACACTATCAATCTCATTAACCCCGAAAAATTTATTTCGACAAAAATATCGACTGTTTTTGTATGTTTGAAAATATCTATACGTGTTCACCCCCGCCCCTGGTGATGATAGTCGTTTTCAATGCCTTACTAGTTCTTTTAATAATTTTTCTACTCATCACTTCAGCAAACAGTTTGGGTCAAGCAAAGACGCCTAAGATCAGGAATTAGCTATACAGACCTCAATTATATGATTCCAAGATTAGATTTATGTAAATGTTTAGTGAAAGACTTTAAAATGGAGTAACATGTCTTGCAGAATTTGAAATTACTTATCTTCGAGCGTTTTAAAGAAAGACTTATGTTTTCTTGGAGGTTCTTGGTAAGGGAACACAGACACACTACATCGGGATTCGAAATCGGGGCCGCTGTGATGCGAGCAGAGACGCTGACCACTACTTCCTAACCATCTTGTTTCTCAATTCCACGGCTGCTTTACCTTCCACTTCTACAAAGATAGTAATTACAAATTTAGATTAGTTTCAGATATGCTACACATTCAACATAATCCATATTCACGTGTCAAAACTTATATTGATTTATTAAGTAACAGTTATAATTTTTAATCCACGTTATATAATCTTTTAACATTTAAAAATCTTCGCCATTAATCCCTATTATTTATCTTTGTTATTTGAGCTCGTTTTAATATAATCTTTGATTATTAGCTTAATATGTTTGTCCATTTGTATCTACATTTTAATATCTTTTATTTATAAACCAGATGAGCGTTCGCATTAGGACCGACACATGTTGTTAAGGTAAATTAAATAAATTAAAGTATAATTCGTTGTCTGCTTTAGGCTCATTACAAAATTAAACTGTACAGATGTAAATCATTATTACTTTAATTCTTATTGAAGAATAAAAACAATTACACTCTCGCTGTTCCCCTTATATTAGAATGATATTGCGATGTTACGTTGTTGGCGTGGGTTCACATCTTGGGGAAGTGGGTCGTCAGTGTAATTAATGCAGTGATTAGACCTCGCCGTGGATCTCCACGCTCAGGTGTCTGCTCCTCCCGACTCAGACATTTGTTCCAGCCTCAAGACCAGTGCATATAGTTCCCATTGCCGAGTCATTTATTCACGGTAGAGCCTTGAAATGAAATAAAGGCAATCACCAAATCTAATTCAGTCATGACCAATAGTTGAGTACGGAGAACTGCGTTAATCATGACTCGTTATACATTATTTATCCATTTGTGAAGCATAAGCGAACCTGCGGAATTTCAGTTCTCTAGAAAGAAGAGGGGATTGACTTTTTGTATGCAATGATTTCACCACGATCGACTAGTTAACAACTGCTAGACAAACGTCATTCGTCTAGAAGTTTTAAACTAATTATGAAAAGTTTTTACTGAATTCAAGGGACGCAAAGAATTGAAATATTGTTTTAAGAGTTCGTTAGATGTGCAAGCAAACGTATTATTCCGGGACCTGTCTGGTCAAGCGAGGTCACAAAACGAAGTAAAATTAAATTTACTGCTTCAGAATTAAAATACATTAACTATTCAGTCTCATAATTAAGTAAATTTACTTTCTTAGCAACGTGGCTACTGAAATATGTAAGAAATAAAATTCATACATTGCTATCCATTAACTCTACATACTTCAGTGCCAATAATGGAACTAAAATAATTTGGATGTGTATATCATTAAGGCCCGGGGGGAGGGGGGATGTCCGATCTATAGAATACTATGTTCGTAGTACTGGAGCTGAAAACGTGTTCGTATTCAGATGTATTTGATTGACTGTTATGATTAAATAATTGCTTGCTTTGACTGTCTAGGAAACCTGTTAGTCTAGATGTAAGTTCAATATAATTATGTTGATAAAAACTTTGGGTTAAATTGTTAATTTGCAACTTTTGCCGTTACTATTCTTGTCGTGTATATGAAACGCGCAGTAAAGATGAAGATATGCGATAAATGCTGACTGTCGGGTACTTGCCAAGCAGTAGGTTTGAGGGACTTGAAGTTATTGTCTTGTCAGCTGTGGTTTTCAATGTGGGCATTATCTCCACATCCTCCTGAAATGTAGAACACTACCTGTGTTGAATATCTAGTGCACGTACCAACATAATTGTCATCGTAACGAGTTGCTATAATTTGTGGCTCAGATTGCTGGTTATCTAACTTATTACAGTTCAGTAATTTTTCTCATTTTTCTTCTTGCTCTGGAATTCTCTTGCTGATTACTCACCCGACTGTGTCATTAATTCTTCGGGCTTTCCCTCCCTCTCCCACTCTCCCTCTCGAACTATATCGTATATATTAACAACGCGGATTACAATAAGAGATTAAGTTTGCCTGATTGAATGTTGCGGCATCTCCTTATACTGGCTCCAACAAAAACTGGTTGAGTTTTGAAGAATGAAATTGATTGTCCACTCATTCTACATTTTTTATGGTATTTCGCATTACGTTCATCGAGAACAAAATAGAATTTTAATAGTTGACCTGACGGATCCTTCAATCATTTTCCTACTACTTTCCCGTTTTAAGTGTTCCCTATATAGCTATTTTTTATCTAGTTTTTAATACCCTAATGAAAAAGTTAAACAAAATTTCAAGGTCAAAAGCACGTTTCCACCTCTTAATTAAAAAAAATTTATCTCGTTCAAATCTCTATTCTGAACATATAATTTATTGGACGTAATATTCCGAGCTCAATAAATTCACATCTATTTACTTTCCTTTCTAGTTGTTTTACTGGCACTGGTTTCCGTTTGGAGGAACGTGTTGTTTTTGAATCCTTGTTAGTTGTGGATTATGAATCCCGTGTCTTCGGAATCTGTTTCAATTCGTGTTCGTCACGTAGGGTTTGGGTCTGTGTATTCTTCGAATATAATAATACAGACAATGCAATCTAGTTTTATTTCCTCGAGATCTTTTTAACTCCACATCCCTCGTTGAGTTGCAGCACGTGTAATCATATTCAGCTGTTTAATAAGATATTATTTCTTCAGCCTTCGACAATTTAATTAGAAGTTGTAACTTTTACTGTTGATTCAGCTATAATGTCGTTCAGCTGTGTTATTACATAAAATGTGGACATAACGGCTGTCGGAGTCAATTTATATTGTATTATGTATACGATTGAATCACGTAGTTACTTCATAGTCGTAACCTTGGTTGGTTATGTACACGTGGGTCGTCAATGAACAACCACTAAAGTATGCTTAGCAGTTATGCGGCTTTGTAATCGTTACAATATTATTGTCTTAATATCACGCAATATGAATAATAGTAATAAAGTTTGTTTAATAGTGAAGTTTTTAATACTGAAAACATAAAATTTTGTGCATATTGAAGGAATCTCGGACACAAACTTTATGAACGTTTTATCAATTAATAGCAATTTTATCGTCGTTTCAATTCGTACTCTTCTTTAATTTAAGCTTCTACATTACTTTTTACGGTGTTTGCATTTTCATTTATGTGCACAATTTTATATTCAATACGAGGACTACTTTCAAATAATTTAACAGCGCCGTCTTCAAATCGCTGATGGGAATCTGTGTAACTATTTTATTTTTAGGTAACAGTCTACATGGTGGCAACTCCCCTTTAATAGCATAGGAAGGTATTTGAAAGGCGGGATGCGGAAGGGTAGAGGAAGATAGCCAAGGGTTAACTAGGGCCCCCGGGCTATGGTTTAAGGATCCTACCCCGCAATTCGCCTAAAAGTGATACAGGGAAAACCGTAGAAAAACCTGCATCAGGTAGGTCGGGCATTTGGTACTTGTCCCACGCCCTTCCGATAGCGGGAGAGGAGTTTACTGTGGGGACTCAGCATTCCCTTCTCCGTGCCTCGACGAGTTTAGGAGGCAGCTTGCTGACTATTCCAATGGGAATAGCGGACAACTCTTACCGTATGCCCAAGGTCTGTGAGCCCGGAACATACACATCTCAAAACAGGCCGAGGTGCCTCGGCTTGTGGGAACCTTAGTTCAAAAATGGAGAGGAAAAGGCTTACCCAAAGGTAGCCCCTTCGTATCTCTCCTTATATATATATATATATATATATGTATATATATATATATATATATATATGTATATATATATATATATATATATATATATATATATATATATAAAGCGACAGAGAGTGGTCGTGTTAGTCGGGACAATTTAAGATTTTAAAAAGTAAAGTTAAAAAGCACTCGGCAATCAGGAGTGACCGCAAGTGATCGTGTTTGGAAATAGTGGAGAGGATTTAAAATTCTAAAAGCAGTAAGAAACGACCGCAAGTGTTCGTAACTTAAATCAACGAGACAATCATTAAAAAGTAAAGTCGGACAGCGTTAATGAAGATAGTGACTCAGAAAGGTTTCTGAGTGTTACGCCAAATTATCTTGAGAATCGACTATGAGGAATTCTACGAGGTGCCGCCAATATTGAAAGTCAAACAGTTATACAGTGCAAATTCAGTGTAAAAATGGCCTGTTCGTAATTTGTTTAAAAGTGAGAGTTTGTTGCTGAAAGAATCCAATTGTCCAGGTACCAGAACAAAACAGTGAGTTATAAACTATTTAAATTAAATTGTAAACGTTATATTAAAGGTAAAATTTCGTCAGATAACGATTTTTTTTACTAAATATTTGTCCATGTTAAGTTGTAAATTGATTGTTAAAATGGGAGTAAATTATTCTTTATTTAAAGGCCCAGAAAAGACCCTGAGGTCAAGAGAAAAATTATTTGATTGTGTGAAATAAAATGTAAAAGTTCGGAGATTTTATAATGTTGAATTAAATTGAATAATAATAAATCAATTGTTTGGTCAGTTTCAATGCTCCTTCATTATAATATTGTTCCATTATAAAACTTTAATATCTTTGTGTATTACATTTATGGCTTCACCAACGTGGGGCTATTCAGTTAATTAATTGTTCTTTTATTGATTATTACATTTATGACGCATCAACGTGGGGCAATTGTGTTTATAAAACTTTAATTTCTTTGATCATTATATATATATATATATATATGGAATTTAGTCATACACGTTCTTTTGATACTTTAATTCAAATTAATTAATCAACTCGTTCAATACAATTACTTGCCAGATAATATTTCATTTAAATAACTAAATATAGTTGTTTAGTAATATATTTATTACTGGTCACACTATCTCACTGAAATTTAAAAATTATAAAGCTGAAGAACAAAGTCGAGTCTTTTACTTTAGTAACTATTAGTTACGGTACTGAATTTTGGAAATATCGCGTATGGAATAGTTAAGAGCGTGAAAGTTTCATGTCTCTCTTTTCACTTAATTATCCCAATTTTCAGAAGAAATCACGTTGTTTCATAAATTAAACATTAATATATTAATCTTTCTTATAATGTAATGTATTTCATAAGCTTAACGGAAAACTTTCCTCAATCCCTCGTAACGAATACCTCGTTGACACCAATTCACTACGGCTTATAGCTGTGATTAGCATATGTAAATGTAGTTTATATTATTGCATTGTTCTCAGTCCTTACTGTTATGAAGGTTACCTCATTTAAATTGCTTATTTACTAGTAACCCATGAAACTAAAAGTGGTAGGATAATAATTTCGTGTTTGTAGTATTTACTTACCGTAAGTTGAGTGGTTTTGATCTTCAAATTATATTCTGTGACTTCAATTAACTGCTGTTCTCATCAGTGTGGATGTGGAAAGCAACGAAATTTCTAAAAAGAAATGTCGAATAATAAATGTCGATTCGGTTGCAGTACTCATTTCGAGTATTCGTTTTATTGTATGTCGTAATTTTTTGTTAACTTAGAATCAAATATAAATGACTACTTTATGATCGCAATTTTCAACAAATTGTATAAGTGAACTGTAGTTCCTCGATTAACTGCCAAATTTTTACGTTTTCATAACATTGATCTGTAACTCACGAATAAGTTACAGGGGTAATGAAATGGTACAATAATAACACTTTGTTAATTGTTTCCGCAGTTGCATGCGAACTATCATTTTTTTCTGAAATCGGAAACTTTTTCCGAACTTGACTCTCATGTGAGAAAATTCAGATCGTAAACGAAGTAGTCGTTATTTGTTTAAATAAGTGCACTTACTTTTGTTTCTATAATAAAAAGTGCAATCATTGAATGGTTAACTATGGATAAATTCTAGATTACCATCCGTCCAAGGTTAGACTGACACGCATTTCCACAAGGTTTGCAGACTCATACTCTGAAGAATCCTCTCTCCTCTTCTATTCAAGTATTATTACTTCGTTTATAACTTAATCTGCTTACTTTCTGATTTACCTATTTAATGTAGAAGAAACTCGCTCGTTTTATTCATCCGCCAATGAGCACGGCATTATCAATATACTTCAAATCATAATCCAGCATTTCCATGTTGTCAGAATTATGTGTTACATTTCTTTCACTTATATACTCGCTTGTGGGAGCTGGGTGCCTGATATTTGAATCAGTTTCGTACTCTAAACAATTACTCAATTGCATCGTTGGACGTCCGACAAAACTACTCCAGTTTGTTGTGCGCAATTAAAATACACACACGTCGTTACTACGTTAATGATTACAAATGCGATTTCAAGTAACCTGAATTATTTATTATTTTGTATATTCTATATAGTAAATACCACTAACTCCTCGCAATATTTCCAAAACCAGTTAAGGAAGAAAAAGTTAATAATAGAATATCAAAAACGACCAAGATTGGTGTCGAATCCCCATTTTATAAAATAATTGGTGACAGACACGACAACATTTAAGCCAAAGTTTAGTTATATAATATTCTGTAGAACCTTCTAGAAGGTTGTGTGTAAATAAGACGCAGACCAATGTCATTGAAGCGACCCCTATCTTAACAGGAACGGGCGAATCCCTCCAATATCTTTCACATTAGCATATGCCACTTAACTAAAAGAGATTTCAATTTCTAATGTTACTTTATACATATCCGAATCAACAACTACAGAGGATCAGTCTATTAAGTACTGCGGAGTTGATAAGACATCGCCATATTGCTGCCATAGACAACTTTAAGTTGTTTGCTGAAGTATGGATTCACCCAAGAATTGATTATTGAGTTGAAACTAAAAATGAAGTTCATAAACAAATTACAGGGATGATTAATTTTATAGTGAATTTGTAAAAGATTTGTTTATAATTGGTATAGAGTACATATACTTTTAAATATCTCTAAATAAAATTATTTCTATTTAACATAATAGGTAGAATTTATTCCTTTTCCTGGTTAATATTGGGATACTAAAAACAAGGCCACGCCGAGTATTCAGCTGTTTACATTATTATATGGTAGACAGGAGTTAAATGAAGTGCCACCACACTTTAAATACTATATACAGCAATATGTTTAACGTACTTACGTAAAGCTTTGCAAAAACAATGGTACAATACCAAAAATCCCATAGTCAAACGCCAATACAATGACGCCACCAGACAACTACAAAAACTACTAAAAGACACCAGCGACTCCAAACATTACAACTACCTTCAACAACTCAACACAGCTGACAAATCACTATGGCAAAAAACTAAATATCTGACCAAAAAGAAAACTGACATTCCCCCACTTAAAAAGGACAACCAATGGCACACCACCCCCTCACAAAAAGCGAACATATTCGCCCAAATATTGGCTAACCAATTTTCCGCAAACTCCTCCTCTTACACCAATCACAATCACACCGTAGCAACAAAACTCCATCAGCCCCTACAACTATCCCCCCTCCCTAAACTCTTCACCCCTTCCCAAATCAAAACCGCAATAAAAAAACTAAAAAACAAAGCCTCCCCAGGACATGACCACATCACCAACCGCCATCTAAAACATCTCCCAAAAAAACAATAATCCTAATCACCTATATCTTCAACGCCATCGTCAGAACCACCTACTACCCAACCAAATGGAAACATGCTACCATAATCATGTTACCGAAACCCAACAAACCAAAATCCCACCCTGAAAATTACCGACCAATAAGTCTCCTTCCTACAATCTCCAAACTATTTGAAAAATTACTTCTCCCTCATTTAATCCACCAACTCTCCTTCCTAGTTCCTGACACACAATACGGTTTTCACCCAAAACATTCCTGCTGCCATTAATTATACTCCCTCTCCAACCTCATAAACAACTCCTTCGATAAACCCAAATCCTGTATCACCAGTTTTATTGACATAGAAAAAGCGTTCGACAAAACTCATCACCCTTCCCTTCTCTCAAAAATCAAAGATTATTTAAATGAAATCCATTATAGAATACTTCTCAACTACCTCTCCAACAGAACCTTCGCCATCAAAATAAATAAATACCCCACCCCATCGCTGCAGGAGTCCCCCAAGGAAGCGTCATTGCCACCTTCCTATACAACATCTTCTCCCACGATATTGCACAACATCCCTACCACAAGCACAATCTTTTTCGCAGACGACATCGCCATCTCCTACCAAACCTCCTCACTCACCTCCAATAACCAACCTCTTCAGTCAGCGCTCAGCCACCTAAAACACTGGTCCAAACAATGGCGAATCAGCATAAACCCCACCAAATCAGTAACCGTCCCATTCACACTATCCAAAAATCCTTCTCCCCACATCCCCCTATATCTAAACAACGCCGAAATACCCACAAAACAGAAACCACCTACCTAGGACTCCTCTTCGATTCAAAACTCTCTTGGAAACCCCACATTAAACACCTGCTCTCTTAAATTAACCTTAAATTCAGAACTTTATATCCTCTCCTAAACAGAAAATCCCCACTCGCCCTCAGCACAAAACGCCTAGTATATCTCTCCATAATTCAACCCACCTGGTCCTACGCCTCATCCATATGGGGAGCAACAGCCAAAACCCATTCAGCCAAAATCCAAACCAAACAAAACATAATCCTTCGCACCATCACTATCTCTCCCTGGTACCTCAGAATTTCCATCATCCACCACAACATTAAACTTCCCCAAGTCAACTCAATAATCACCAAATCCGTAACCTCATTAATCAAAAGCATCTTCAACCATCCTAACACCACGATTCAGCAATTCCATTGCAACCCTCCCCCACACGCACGTCGCCTCAAGAGAAAACGCCCTATCGACCTCATCCTTCCCCCAGAACACTCTGGCACCTCCTAACCCATCCCATCCTCATACCCGCAGACCCCACCCACCCATTCCATCCATCCCATCAAATTCAACATCACCAGCGGTTCGTCATAACTCAACAATGTATGCCCCTCAAACACCCAAATTAAAATACAGGAAAAAAATTGCAAAATTATGTTAATTGCTGGATTAACTTAAGTGCCAAGTTCCCAGGTTAATTATGTACTGAATTTTAACTGTATATACTCTAATACTTTATGTAACAACAAATAAACGTAAGATAAAAGTTTTGTCTAATAAAAAAAAATACGTAAAGCTTGTTGGTGGATACGAAGCACCACAACATTGATTCACACAACAGAATTAGGTGTTATATGTGTTGATACCAGTCACGTGCACAGAGTTGTATAATTTCCTTGCGAATTGAGCCAGTGGAAAGGTAGGTTATGCTCGATGTGCGAAAAATGGTTATTGTTTACTAAATGTCGACTCTGCGAGCACGCGTTGCAAGTAACATTTCCAAACACAATGGAGGTCTCGTATAATGCAAACCTAGCTGGTTATGAAACGTAATCACTAACGTATATCACGCGAGGCAAGCAAAAACCTGCGAAGCTTCACTATTCGCGTTCAAGGTTTCCTTATTTACACCAGTTAAAATTTAACCTTCCTGTGCGACTAACCTACAGACCATCCCGATTTGTGGATCGACTTTGACCTATAACCCTTAGAGAAGTAATACTATCGCTTTTTTCTCGATAGTTAAGAAATGGAAATTTACCTCGAAACATACACATTCAGACTTCGAAATATTGTAATAATAGTGAACATAAATGCATCCTGCAAATGGTGACTTGTAATAAGATTTGGCGAAACCTCCCTTGGCCGTCACTTAATACTAAACCTCATAGTATAAGTACCATATTGATCACTATGGTATAACTCGTATTTGCTTGCAAATAGAGGCATGCAGACAACTGTCAAATTGAGATATTTAATTATACAATTCGGATTTAGTAATCGACCTATAGGATATGTATGCCTACAAAGCACTATCTTAGAAATGTTTTACCGAACACCATAAAATATTCAGCTCTCATTAACCTAATTATAGTAAGTAGGGAATAAGCTATGGCCTGTGAGAAACAATGTAACGTAATACGGATTTAGCTGCTCAGTTGAGAGCTTCGTAACTAAATACAAACCTTCGTGACGTTAATCGCTTAAAGGGTTCTCTTTATGAGAAGTTGTGTGTAGATTTCAGTACCACTGGCATCATAGAAAATTACTGACACTACGTAGATATCCCATTGTCAGTTGAAATTGGATTTGGAAGTGGTACGTTTCAAAAAGACGGGTCCAGTTACCGTTCGCTGGAAGTAGATATTATTTAAACGAGGTTATTTTAATGGTTTCTCGGAAAAGGAAACAGGTGCAAGACGTTTGGTTATTAGAAAAATGTTTCAAGTAAGAAGCACACAATTTTTGGGATACGAAGTGGAAAATACCACTCCAATATTATGACGTAGTCAGACTTGCCAAATAAGACTATTTTAAGATGAAATATATATTCTGACTATTTAAGATAAATTATAAATAAATAACCGCTGACTGCTGTGGCCGAAAACAATCATCAAATTGGGAACATTTTTCAGCAACAATAGTCAGCGGATAACAACTCTGACTATCAAAATTGTGCAAAACGTCATTCCTGAAGAGGCCGCAAATTAGCGACGAAACGTAGTGCAATTTCTATTAAATATCAATTCTGACTGAAAAAGGCTGTTGTTTATTTATAAGACTATTTTATAAAATTACTATTTCCATTTTAAAAATTCACGGTACATAATACTCAAACACGGCACATTTTATTTTGAACGAATTATTTATTTCCTAGTTTCTCGAAAATTAGTCTAAAAACTCTTCACATGTAAGACTATTATGTGTATATATATATATATATATATATATATATAGGCCTATATTTATTGGTCGGTTCGTTTCTGATAAATAAATCATCTTTAAATTGAAAAGACTTTAAAAATTCATTACGTCTTTATTTTATTTCTTGTATAGAACATAAATCTCCTTCTCTATAATGGAATGCGAAAACATTTAGTACAGTGATCCTCTTAGGCCACCTGTCAGGTTCGTAAATATTCAAAAATAGCCTCAGCCAGTTTTGGTGGGGTTAAGTTACGGAGTTGATGACTACAGGTATCCAATGTGTCATTGGCATATCACATCAATAATCGTTAATAGTCGATTGAGAACTATTTCCTGATTGTATTTTTCGTTATTTATTCAGGAAGTCGGCGATATTATCTCCGACGTGCCTTATGCCGATTTTACAATAATTGTTTTTCATTGTTCATGGGATCTCCTTATAATTTTAGTCAACTCTGCCTCTCTCTACCATCTCTCGTCTTGGTTAAGCGCATTCAGGCGAATGGTCCGTTTCTTCGTTTGATCTTGCTTATTCCGCAAGCATTGCCAGCTGATTCCACTAGGGTGGTACGAGCCCCAGAACTGTTGATATCCAATATTCGAATAGAGACGGGGTTATGTGCTCAGATGCAGGTTTTCCAATGTCAGCTTGAAACGAATGGCGGGTAGGTTTCCATATGGAACCGAGCTAACCCTCCTTGAACAAAGAGGGCATGCTTCACCCACCATCGGAGTCATATAACGCCTTGTCAGGCATACTCAAGGCGACAAAGTAACTTAACAACCAGCGGATCTTTGAAAGGGAAAATAGAAGTGAACGAGTTTTCTCCATAACAATTAAAACCGTAAAACGTTGGACATTGTTGCAATATTTATAGCAACGAATGAAGTGAATTAGAACCCATTATAGTAAGTAATGTATCCTGTATTCTTCTGCACTTATTTCGTAATTATCTTAAAAAATTAAAAAACTAATATTTCTTTGTGAAAATTGTCTTCCTGTTGTTGCTCTTTTATCATGAAATCATCATATTGCCTTATTCATTACATGCTTATTATAATGACCAATGTCACAGATAACTATTGATCAACAGAATTTTGAGTAATTGTAAGATTATTTAACTAAATGTATATATTCTCTGAAAAACAAACGGTGAAAGTTAGCCTTCCGATGAGATAATAATAGCAAGAGTTGAGACGAGTTGTAACTGGTAGCCAGGACCAGGTAAATATAAAGGTTCTAGGAAGGTCACACAAGACGAATCAATCTCAATACAGATGAAACCTAGTGGATGCACAGCAACAGCGTTGCTAAATTGGAATTCTCAAGACACTCACGAGAGAAACCATGCAGTTGTAACATATGGATTCAGACGCCGAATTGTTGCGTGGGGAATGTTATCAATAATCCAAAAAATAGAACCATCTATACACAGCAAAATAAGTGTTCATAAAATTGACTAATTGTGATCCAAACAGTTTTCATAAAATATTATAATACTTCAATAACATAATATTTGACTTTTTAAAATTGTTATTATAATATATCTTAAATTGTTTCACATATTAAATTACAATAATCGTATCCGTTTATCCGAGTTGAAACCCGCTTATTACTTCTTGTGATTGTAATTTTTTTAAAGTGAATATATAGATTATTTTTGTACATAATCGGTGTTCACCAAAGGTGTAAATAGTATTTTATAAACGAACTTATTTATTCTTCGTAAGAAATTCCTCGCCCACTTTTAATATATATAAGTGGCCTTGCACACACGCATTCACACAGTGTCAATACTAGCTGTTCGTGTCAGAGCGACGTGTAACTTTGAAATATTGGAAAGAGTTATTTCCCAATTATAAATCTACTTGAAAAGGTAATTACGCGATCAGTTTTTTCGCTAATGAAACACAGCAGCTACGAGGAATCCACAACACAGTCCTAAATTAACAACTTAGAAAGGCCATTTAAGAAGTTTTAGTGCTACAAATTGATTTATCTTTGGAGGAAATACGCAAACTTTCAAAAGGAACTTAAAACGAAAAAGTGTTCTAATGTTTCACTTTCTTTTATTAATTTAACATTCATCTATTTACTAATTTTGTTTAATGCCGGAAACATAAATTTATGATTATTGAACTCGGTCAGGTTTGCATTTGTAAATTTCATTTATAATATTTATAAATTTTTCGTGTTGAACATACAGAGTTTAGTAGTTATAAGTTCTGTATAGAATCCGTGGACTCTGCATTTCCTATCTCTCAAATTCTATTATTTGAGAGGAACCAATATAATCGATTTATTTTATGCTGTCGGAAGAAAATTTGACTGTTAATTGTTTAAACTTTCCTCTTAATTTAAGTAAAATGAAATAATTTATTTTGTTGTTTATCGTTTTTATTATATTTCATCATTAAAAGTTATATTTCATTTCCGAGAGCATATTCTGTTTTATATTTTGAAACATCTTTGAATTTATCAACCCTTGTGATGTATAGATTGTTTTAGCATATTGAAAACTTAGTGAAGTGGCCATTCCACATACCCATTCATACAGTGTCAATACACGATTTTCGTCTTCACCGCGACTTGTAATCAATGTAATTTAAGCTTAATAAGATATTAAATGAATAATTTGTTTTCAAATTTTCAAGGGAATGCTATTGCATTTTTAAATTAGAACGTTTATAATATGCGAATTACCTCATATGACATAAGACGGCAATTTTCGGCAAAAGTATTGTGAATTGGTTTCGATATATTCGAGAATACACACGTGTGTTTGTGCTCTCTGTACCGAAACGATTTCTATAATGACAACTGACCGTTCCTTACTGGTTGGCGCGAGCGCGTGCATTTCGAAATACTGCCTTCAATGACGTCCTCAAGCATATTCTTAGTCCGTATACTCTCAAAGGCCACGATTTCAGCTTTGGCAGGTGCTACCAGTTTCGGCAACTCCTACAGACAAGAACAACCAATGCATAAATTAACTTAAACGTCCCTTGTAGACTTGGAATTCTCTTCAAATTATTACAATGAGTATATTCAACATGCCTAATTATAGAGATGCCGCAACTGATATAGAAATATTTAAGTTGTTTGATGACCTACATTATAATATTTTTTTTAAAAAATTTTCATTCGAATGCAGCCTCCTTCTTTTCATTTTCTGTAAAAAAAACCTCTTCCTTCCATAGTACGTACCTATTCAGTAGTTCAGGTAAAAATTAATTTAACCATAGTTCAACTTATTATTATACCCATCTTTCATAAAGTTGATCTATGTTTCGCGCTGAAAAATAGTATTTGTAGCCAATACAGGTAAATTGATTTCCGATCAATAATAATACGTGACCAACGCACAAAATATTTTAACCTATATTCTTTCTTTTTCGACGAAGGCAGAACGCAGTGTAATAGAACTGTAAGTTCTATAAGACTGTAAGTTTACTTTAAAGAAAGCGTCTAATTAAAAGTAACATCGGTATAAAACTGTGACACTTTGCACAGACGTTGATAACAGCCTACGCGGAATTATCAAAGCACTCTCATAACGTACTACTATGTATATCATGATGTCTTGTTAACTCGACTTAAAATTTCAGCAAGTATTTCTTATTTCCTTTTTACTACAACGCATTCTATTCAGGTGGTATATGACATCGAAAATCAACGGTTGGGAGTCACATGACAAAATCAACACCTGAAGGCATCGTGAGATACTAATCAAATTTATTTGTTACTTTTTAATTTTTCGCGAACAATTTAGCTACAATACTTTATATAATTGCATCAGTGTGTCTACCATTTAAACTAGCGTTTAAATACAATCCATTAGTTTTCTTCTAAAAAATCTTAAACTATATATTTGCCAACTACAGTTTATCTAATGTTCTCTTCTAGATACACTTACTCACGCACCTTGCTCTGCTTTTATACACTTCACATTACACAAGTTCATCTGGTTTTCTTCTTTTCATTCTGTTGGTACAGCGTTGATTTTCCAGAAATTGTCGGACACCTTTTTAGCTACATAAATTCATTAATATTTATAAAAACTCCATTGTTGTAATTTTTTTTGTTAATAATAAATTATTAATGACGAACACGATGCAGCCACTATCGATACTCAGTGTCACCCCACAACATCATGATAAGCGTTCGTCCATTGCGGATCTGGACAATTTTCACTTTCGCCTCGGTCAGAGCGACAGTGATCCGTACGTTCACGACGTAGATGCTTCAGGGTTAAGGGAATTTTCCGAAAAAAAGTTAAGCAGAAATTATAAATGTTATACCGTGCTCCACTGTTGTGAAGTAGGTGAACGGTCCTTACTTTCCAGGCGGGCAAGATATCTGTCTCCCGTGGTGTCGCCACAACTCGTGACCCACAATTTTGATATGTCCTAACCCTTCAACCCATTACTTCCACACTCGCATTACAGTTTTTTGCATAATATTATTGTGAAATTGTCAGAAGGGAATTTTCATTGGCAAAGCAGTACAGACGACTGCTTTATACTGTATAGGATTTTTGTTCATGACTGCAACTAATGTTTTTAATATGGTTTTCATATGACCGTGGCTAACAAAACTAAAATCTACTGATAAACGTTTTTCAAGCGCAGCAAACAAAAAAAATTATTTCAGCAATTGACATGATTTTAGATTTTATATAACCCTTTCAGTAAATGGAAATTTAGAGTAAATACCAATTTAAATGTGATGTTTTAAAACATATTAATCAGTTTCCTTAAAACATTATAACATGAAAATAAAGTGTAACTATCCGTAAACAATGTTCTTTATTCCAGACTGTATCGGATGACCGATCTGTGATTTTGCTTATGAAGCAAACGTTATTGTTCATTTTAGAATTTTATTGAAAGTTTCTTCGAAATAATTTTTATATTCGTAAGTTTATAACAGTCTGTACCTTACACGAAGTGTATTTTGAGAGCACTGTTATCTTTACGTATTGTAGGCATCAATTTAAAATATCGTCACATCTTTAATATAGCCCACTTAATATCCCTACGTACAATACAATCAGCGAATTTTAACAGTAGACAAAAGTGTGATACGTCGAAGAAGAATCTCAAAATGTCATATATATTTAACGACCATTAACATTTTTATAGTTAAAAAGAATTTTTATTAATCATTAAAATCTTTATTAAACAACACAACGTTTCTGTACATATTTGTACCCTCTTCAAGGTGTTCCTAAGTTTGGCTATGATTTATTTTATAACTAGTTGGGTGTGAGGCGTTGACCGGGTATTTATTTATAAAAGCAAGAAAAAAATTTAATTCTACATTAATATATTAATCAAGAAGTAATTTAACATACCTATGCAGATGGAATGTTCATTTCATCATAATAATTGACACACTGTACCTAATCAAGTCAAGTCATCTTAATACAGTCACAAATACCTAAGAGAGTTCAATGTACTCCCTTACTCTATCCTAAAACACTCCCCGTTCCCTAATAGAGTTATTCTAAACTACCGTAGGAACGCAGAGATATTCCATGTTTGCAAGTTTAAAAAACTAAAAAATACCCTTCGCACCCTAAGAGAATATACCAGTTTCCTAATAGAGTAAAAAATACTCATCGTACCTCAAGAGAGTCAAAGATTCCCCCGGTACCCCAAAAAACTTCAGACAACCAAAAATTCTCCCTGTACCAATACAGACAAAATTAATTCCGGTACCTTATGCAAGTGCAATATAATAGCCTAAATGAGTCTGTATTATTCCCCGTACCTTAAGAGAATCAAAAATAATCCCGTACCTTAAAAGAGAAAAAATTCTCGAGGTATCTTAAAAATAGTATAGAATTATTCCAGTATTCTAATACTTTCGTAAATACTCCTGATATCCCAATAGAGACAATAATACTTCCGGTACCTTAACATAGTCAAAAATACTGTCAACGCCCTAGGAGAGTCAAAAGTACTCCCAGTACCTTTAGACTGGTGTAATTACTCCCGATACCAAATATAAAAAGAGCGTCCAAAATATTGCCTGTGCGTTGAGAAAGTAAAAAAACATTTTTGGTACCCTACGAGACTTAAAAATATACATGGTACCCTAATTCAGTCAAAAATACACGTACTACTAATTATACTCACGGTAAGCTAAGTGAGTCAAAATTTCTTCATATACCTTAAGAGTATCAAAAATACTCCCTGTACCAATAAGAGTAAAAAATACTCCCGGTACCTTAAAAGAATCAAAACTATTTGTCATACCTTAAGAAAGTAAAAAATACTTATAATACCAGGAGCCTAAGTCAGTCTACATTACTTTCGGTTCCTTAAGAGAGTTAAAAGCACTCACGGTAGGTAAACAGATTAAAAAATACTCATGGTACATTCAGATGGACAAAAATACTTCAATTACGTTAAGAGAGTGAAAAAAAGACCTCGTACCCTTATAGAGTCAAAAATAGTCCCGGTACCTTAAGGAAGTGAGAAATAATCCCGGCACCTTAAGAGACACAAAAATACACGTAGTATCTTATGCAAATAAAATATATTTTAAATTTGGTGAAGAGAATTAAAAATATTTCCTTTAGCCTAAGATTAAAAAACTTTTTAAAATGATAATGGTCGTTAAATATGTGTTTAAACATGACAAAAGTATTATAATAATCTGGTAAATGATTATATCGTTAGCAAAATTCGTTAAGGTACGTCAAATATTTAGGCCAACTATTTAACGCTACCTGATGTTCTACCAGCGACAATGCTGGAGTATTCCTCAGCGTAAATGTCGGCATTAGCGGTCATATTGACGAGTGGGAAGGTACGAATTGAATTTCAAGTGTGGTAATGCTGGACCGACAACAAGCAACGCCAGCAAACCTGTCTATAAATTATTGTGACCTGCCTGATAGGAAGCCGACTTTGAGGCAACGGTTTCACCATTGAGAGGAGAGCGCCAGGTACCGCCTCATACTTGTACAGTCGCTGATTCAACCTTACAACCGTAAATAAGCAAGTGGCATATTCGTTAGTCACCTTCTCTACTTCATCAGCCTGTTCATATCACATCTTGTGCATGCAACAGCCTTAAATCTCTGTCTTTCCTTAATACTCGTACCCTACACTTCATCTTGTTTCACAATTTGTACTAGTCCTGGTTGCATGAGTATATGTCACATAAACTTTATTTCTTTTTAGAATGCACAGAAACCTCAAACTCTCGCATTTAATTTTTAAAAATTGACGAGGAAGGCAGAGGATTAAGGATTTGTGTTCTGAGTTATAATTTATTGACGTGTAATATTCGACACCTCGGATTTAAAACGTTTTGAATGTTCTCTTTTTGATCTTACAAATTTTATATCAAGTGTTAAAAGTTCTCAGAAATCCCAATTTTTTATGTTCTGTCCTTGACTAAATAATGGGTCATTATTCTCTTCTTTTTCTATCTTGAGCTTTACGTGATCTTTGCTCCACTTTTCCTAAAAGTCTTCATCCGTTCACGAATGGTAAATCGTTTATGTATTTTCCTCCACATTCGAACCAATTGTAGTATTAAGTGGGTCATTATTTTCGTATCTCCTTATCAGGATAACTAAATTTAGGTAAAAATATTAACCGGATTTCTCCTAAAGTAGTTCCCTTAAACTGCTTTTCCGAATCGTAGGTGTGTCAATTGATTTCTGATGTTAACATTAATAATCAATGTCTTGGAACTTTGTTGGATATTCTTTTTGTTATTTATTCGTTATTTCTTCAACGTACAAAGTTAGTGATGAAAAAGGAATTCCTTTCCTTACATAATTCGCCTTCTCATTTGATTAGACAAGCGATGTTCCTAGAAGATGAATACAATGTTTTTCGCTTGATATTTGGATCTAATTATTTCTAAATAGAGAGTATTATAAGTAAATAAAACAGAAATATAACTTTTTCGCTTATCGAAGGTGTCGAGTATTACACGTCGCTAAATTCTATCTCAGCACACAATTGTTAATTAAATCCTCGGACCTCCTCGAAGGTGTTCGAAATGTCAAGCGTAACAACAGGAAATGCAAAAACAACGGCGTAGCCTGAAGTTCTTTTAAAGAACGTTACGCTAATCTGATAAACAGACGTGTTAAATAGAAATAAATCATTTTGCTGTAGGTTTTCTATATTGTAATGCCAATTAATTAGGTCATTAATTGGTTTTAATAAAATTTAATTATAGCGGCAGGAGCTTCCAAAGCGACAATGCAGCCGAGCTCTGTTGCTTTGTCGGAAAGTCAAAAATGGCATATGCGCGCTAAAACTGGAGGGCACTAATAGTTAGTTGATGGCGGGACATTTCAGAGGACGGAACAAATAATACTAGAGCAGAGACTAGCCGTCGTTAATGAATTATTAAACAAAGTTGTGAATTTAAGACAAAGTAAAAACATTCACGGAAGTATTGCCCCGTAAATATCGCTAAGTTAGCAGTTTTTACGTCTATCAGCAGCCAGGAAAGGAGTGCAGTTTTACGTCTGTAGCAGCCAGGAAAGGAAGTCAGTTTAAGTCCAAAGCGGTAAAAGACTAACAAATCTACGAATCATAGGATTCGTATAAGGCAAGCAGACATCAGATAGCTGACAAAAAAGAGGATCATCCGAGTTCCTGGGAGCCTATCAATTTTGACATCAATAGTGTAAAATCTGTGAATCTTAGAATCAGTGTAAAATTTTGCAATAGTGTATTTCCGAAACCAAAAGGAATGATGGTACCAGCTGGACACTTAGTAAGTAACGAAACCAAAACTAACGATTAATTGTAAACGTAATTAAAGGATAGATTCAGATTTTGTTCTCTTTTAATTGTCAATCAAAGTTAAATTCTTTTCTTCTTAATTTATTTCTATCGACGTATTGTTTAGGTAAATGTGAACTGTTTGTTAATAGGATTTTAAAATCAATTTAAAATCAGTGAAGGCTCTGAGAAATTAATATTTTAAATTGTAATTGTTTTTGAGTTATTGCCACAAAATAAATAAATATTTTGTTTGTTAATTGATTATCTTTTCATTTAATAAAAAAGCCTTCCATTTGATTATTACATTTTGGCTTCCACAACGTGGGGCTCGTTAATTTAAATAAAGACGAAATATTTGAATATTACATAAATCATAATTAATTAAAATAATTAAAAGGCTAAATCTTTGTTTAGTACCATATATTTTGCCAATTCATTATATAAGTTATTCATTACTAACTGGATGTGTATTAAATCCAACATTGCCATTAAGTTTCAAACCCTAGTAACATATAGACCTACTCGTTTCAGCCCAGTCTATTTGTATTGGCATACAGCTTATACTTGTTAAATAAATAATCATAAAAACAGCAAATTTGTCAGAAAAAAGTGTACTATTCAACTAAAACAAAATAATTACAATATAACGACGTTTCGTCCACAATTTTGAGTCTTTACTAATAATAGACAGTTCGGGATGTTAACTCAGTTTCTCCCTTAAAACACATTTCGGTCGCAGTCCATGATACTAAATTTATCTCTGAACATATAATTTTTAACATACATACATGCAAAACTGTCTATTACCTGGTGAAGTCACAAAATTGGGGATGAAACATCGTAATATTGTAATTATTTTTTGAGTTCATTAAACATTGGCCATTTTTCTGTTAATTTATTTCCTAATAACTTGCATAGGTTTGTTAATGCTAAGTCCTGTTTGCTTCGAATCTTAATTTATTTCAAAAGTTTTTTGATTCGAAAAGTGTATTACTGGTGGAATATATATTTTTTTAATTGAGGTTTATAACGGTCGCGTCGAGTTTTGATTTCGATTAGTGAAATCCATGTTAGATGAATTCTTTCTCTGATCTTACGGGGGACAGTTCCCGTCAAATACACCAATTTTGACAGGAAAATTTGCTGTTTTTATGATTATTTATGAAATTATAATTGTCAGATGAACTTAAATATTATTAGGGAAATATTGAGCAGAAAAATAAAAATTATATGCCTTTCAAAAAAGGCATTGCTTTACTTCTAGATGTCTCAGACTAGATGTATTGAGTTATTAACAAAAATAGCAATCAAGAAAGAACCGTGTTAAAATGTAGAACACATGTGCGTTTGATGAGGTAACTTAAAATATTCACAGCAGAAACAGAGGAAGACTGAAAAAGTGCCGAGAGATAAAAATATATGGAGGAATCTAACTCTAGTGGCAGTGATTTGGTCACCGTCATCAATTCATTAAAAAGAGAACTAACTTAATAAGAGAGGTTTCATTAATTTTTGGGGGGGAAGGTTTGTTAAATTAGATAGATAAACGCGTATTCCTGTCAATATTGGTGTATTTGACGGGAACTGTCCCCCGTAAGATCAGAGAAAGAATTCACCTAACATGGATTTCACTGATCGAAATCAAAACTCCACTTCATCTGAAGTCGTTCAATCGGCAATTGATTTCATGAATATAATTCGGCCAGATATACGAGGTGAAAATATAAGAATGAAGTGTGGGTAATTTTATACGTAGAATCCCAGTAAGGAAGCTTGAAGTTTTAATTTAGGCTGCACATCTGCCAGATTAGAGGATAGTTGAACCAGCTTATTATTTGAGTGGCACCAACATGGGCGGTGATCCTTAAAAGCAATGTAGGTTTCAGGAAGGCAGCAGGATTGAGCAATACTGGCGGTAATGGAGAGTATGTAGGTAGGGTATGTAATTGAGTGAGGCGAGCCATGGATATCTGGAGGGATGTAGAGCTGGCAACGCTGCGGGCCAGCACCTGCTAGTGTGACACAACTCCGCGCGCGACTCCGCCTGCAGCGACGTGGACGTGGATGTGGATGCGATAGGATAGGATAGGATGGACTAACCACGTGCAATCGCAATTTTATCCAGGTGACTAGCACAGGAAATGGACATAAAATACGGATACATTCCACAGTCCAAAGCATCAACGACTTTATTTGAAATATTTTGTTTTTTATCTGTATGTCTACTAATCAATAATACCACAATGGTGACTATTGCGAATAGAAGGTGTAACCTTTACCTCAAATGTGCCTTTCGTGAAACCTCACTTGAAATGAATTATTTATATTTTCCCAAAATCGATGCCGCAGTAAAATCTTGATACTGAAATGTATTCTTAATCATTAAAGAACCTATTTAAGAATGACGATGTGCTCATCTTATCTACTGTTGATGTTGGAATTAATATCAGAGCATCAAAAAGACAATTGTGCTTCGCTGATGTATCCATCGGTGTTACGTTTTTATCATGTTTTATTTCCATCCCCTTTCTGATGGATTCAGAAACTTTTTTAATTTCCTCCACAAATAACAAATGTTGTTTCTTTCGTTTTTCAATCTCCAAACCTAATTAAAATTTCCTTCCTCGAATTTAAGGAATTCCGTCTTTGTCGCGTATGTAATTTATTGCTCCAGCTTACATATTGTAATAATCAACAATTAGCCTTAATTTAATTTAATTTTAATTTAAAGAATTTTAAAGAGTTTGCCTCTCGTTGAAGAGCCATTTATGTAATATTAAATGGAAACAAAATATTTATTTATTTTGTGGCAATAACTCAAAAACAATTACAATTTAAAATATTAATTTCTCAGGGCCTTCACTGGGTTTGATAATGGACACAATAAGTTGTTTTTAAAATCTTATTAACAAACAGTTCACATTTACCTAAGCAATACGTCGATAGAAATAAATTAAAAAGAAAAGAAATTAACTTTGATTGACAATTAAAAGAGAACAAAATCTGAATCTATCCTTTAATTACGTTTTCAATTAATCGTTAGTTTTGGTTTCGTTACTTACTAAGTGTCCAGCTGGTACCATCATTCCTTTTGGTTTCGGAAATACACTATTGCAAAATTTTACACTGATTCTAAGATTCACAGATTTTACACTATTGATGTCAAAATTGATAGGCTCCCAGGAACTCGGATGATCCTCTTTTTTGTCAGCTATCTGATGTCTGCTTGCCTTATACGAATCCTATGTTTCGTAGATTTGTTAGTCTTTTACCACGATGGACTTAAACTGCAACTCTACTATTCCGGCTGGCTGTAGACGTAAACTGCTTTTACTTAGCGATATTTACGATGTAATACTTCCGTGAATGTTTTTTACTTTGTCTTAAATTCACACCTTTGTTTAATAATACATTAACGACGGCTAGTCTCTGATCTAGTATTATTTGTTCCATCCTCTGAAATGTCTTTCCGCCATCAGCTAACAGTTATATTACTTGTTCTGCTCCTCACGATGTTTTTTCCGCGAACTCCCCTAGTTCTCCCGAGTGTTAGCCCGCAAAACGCCATTTTTACTTTTCAACAAAAGCTGCTGAGCTTTCTTTTCCATTGTTGCTTTGTTCGATCAGGCCGCTATAATGGATTTATCAAACAATTCAAATTTTATGTCCAAACAATTAATGGCCTAATTAATTGGCATTACAATTTATTCCTAAATATGTTCAAATTTGACAATATGGAGATAAAATATATTCATGTCTTATTTATGCTCTTTATTAGGTAAACGTCATTGGTTTACTATTTCCACTGTAAGAATTATGTTTATTTATCTTTACCCATTCTTTTATTTCCATCTCTGAATGCTTTTCATAAGACCACATATGTAGTTTTTCCCTATCTGACGTGGTGAGGACATGTTATTTTTAGACATTAATGAATTTAATGGATCTGAAATGTATCAAAATATATATTAACCATTAAGTCAAAAAATGAATATCAAGTTTCTAAAGTAAATTTATAGTGAAAGTATGTATACAAAATATACACGTTTCGTCCCGACTTTTGGACTTCACCAGGTGATACGTACAGATTTCTTTTCTTCTCTTCTCCTTTACGCAACAGCCCTATTTAGGGTCTTAGCAAACCGTGACGACTGCCAGACTGTCATCTTCCATAGCAGATTCCGGATTATTTGTAGTGCTCCTGGTTAGCATGGCTTTTCTTCTTCCAGTTTTCCTGACCATGAAGATCGCAAACACGAAATGCCCATGCCTGGTTACATATTGTAAAGAATTATTTTTGTGGGTTTGGTTTTTACGTTAAATCAAAAACTATTGACCATTAAAGAAATTTTATATAAGTTTATTACAGTTAAGCATGAAAAACTCTTATCTCAGGCACCTGTGGTTTTTACATAGAAGAGATCTGCTGCCCGTACCAAATACGTACTGCTATTCTGTGTTGTGTTGCTAGCTTTAGCTCTTGTACCGACGTACTGGCGTATCCGTATCTCACAGCCGGCAGAACGGGTTAACTGCATCAATGACTTTAGTCAGGACCATTGCAAGGCGTAGACTCAGGGGTTGACCACTGGCTAAGGCGTCGGCCTCCGGGATTGAATGCTGGCAAGCCGACGTACTAAATTGTGTGGCTTCGATGAACTCTTCACTAACAAATTGAGGCCCCTTTCTCACGACGATTCTGCCTCGGAGCAAAACGGAGCCTCACATCCACCAGACTGTCATCTGCGGTGAGCGCAGAACAACTGTCCAGTTTCAAAAGCTTATCTCCGTTCCCTCCATTATAGCCTCCCATTCTTTTATTTTTTCATTATTAGAAAACTTCGTCGAAATGTCAGTTTCACTGATTCTTCCATTGTTACAAGATTTATAGCACGCAGATGCAGTTCCGTAGTCAACAATGGCCAACTATTCTGTCATGTTGAGGCCAACAATCGAGACAGGAGACGAAAATTACTTGGATGGAAATATTTATCTCCCACCCCCACGCACGTGCACGATTTCGAATTCTCCCAACCACAGCAAACAACACTTCCAAGACAAAGCAAAACTAAACCAAAATACACGCGTTACAATATACATTAATGATAAGAAAAGGAGCCTAAATTAATAAATCTATATATACTGTATATGAATTATATCAAATTTCTTCCGTGAAGAATGGTCCATAAATTTATATAAAAAATTAAATTTATTTTATCACATGAAATAGGCCTTTGTTTGATTAGAATCTTGCTAATTCAATTGTTAAACTTATTAGGATGACCTAATTTAACTTAAATGACATTTTATATTTCACAGTTTTATTAAATTACGCTTCTTTCTTTGTCATTAATATTTATTTATCACCTGATCAGTTCTCAAAGTCGGGACGAAACTTTGTATACTTATTGTCACTGTTAATATAATTATTGAACGTAAATATACATTAAATATCAGATTTCTGACTTATTTTCTAATACAGACATTTAATTTGTGATGCTTAATAAATATCCATTTTAAATGTTGGAACACCGAGTCACCTGTTGACTTCGGAATAACCACTTGCTGGAAATTACCTTACAAGCTTTATATCATTAAGCTAAAATTTGCATTTAGATTCAAATAAATGTTACAACACTCTCCCATTTTTTTTATGTAGGGTGGCCTTTAAATGCTAACGCTCTTAACGTAAGTCGATGTATAAGGAATATGGATTTCTGTGTTCCGCGAAAAATAAAAATTTCAACTTACGAAACTAAATGAAAAAATAGTTTTAAAGAGGTCAGTACTCAAGTAGTGTCACTTGCTTACAAAATGATCTGAGATATGTTCTCAGCAGTATAAACACAATCAGGAGTCGGAAACTTTATGCTGTATTATTTAATTGCTCAACATATTTTTAAACACGTAGTTGTTTCACGTTATAGCGGTCTGTGAAAGTACTTGAAATCCAATGCTTTTGAGTTTTGTGAACTGACAAGTGCATTTGTGTCGGTCTAGGCTCGTCTTCGCACCTGACGAAAGACACAAGGATCTCAGAAACGTTGTGTGGTATTTGTATTATCACTTTTTTGTCTGATTTGGCTGCCTTTCTTATTCGTTACTTGAAATTCATCTTACTTGTTCTATTTTGTTATTTTCTTTAATTTTCCATTCAGTCTAACTCTTCATTTTAACTTGAGAATAAATAATACCACAATGTCTCTTCTTGGCATCAGACTACACTCAGTTGCCGCTGTAAATGATTATTACCCTTTTTGTCTGAATTCGCTATCTTTCTTATTCATTTTCAATCAGACGTAATTTTTTTCATTTTAATTTGTAGTCTTGTTGCACAACTTTTACAATTACCGCTTCGTAACAGAAATCAGACGACGTAACCGCAATACTTAAACATGAGAATTATATTCTAGTGTTAATAATCCTCGCCAAAAATGTGCTTCAAACATACGTCTGCCCTTTGTTTGGAGATTCAGTGATATGAATTTTGTACGAGCTTATTGGAAATGCAGGATCTGAAAAGCGATAATCTTATTATTTTGACGGACGTCTATCAATTGTGACAAAAACTTCAAAGCTTCAATTTCCAAAACCAAGGGATTAAAATTTTCTGACACAACTGCTCTTGTCAGTTGACAAAACTCAACGCTCTCGGCTCTTCTTCGCACGTAACGAAAGGCACAAGGATCCCAGAAACGTTGTGTGGTATTTATATTATCACTTTTTTGTCTGAATTGGCTAACTTTCTTATTCACTCTACGACATTTTGTTTACCTTTGTGGAAGACAGTTCATTAATAGACCATAAGACTTATAAATCTTTGTTTGTATATCTACTAAATTCGGATCAGTCGAAGAGCGATGGCTATTGCGAGCATATTCATTGAACAATTTCACTTTTTCATACTCTGTTGTTTGGTAAGGCGTGAAGGATGATTAGGAGAATTAGAAAGAAAACTCGTGGACAAACTTATCAGCTGTCTTAAAGTCGACAGTCCCTTTCAGCTGAACAAATTTAAAGTACTGTGTGATGATGATATTTACTTTCAAACTTCATAAACTGTAGGTAATACAAATCACCTGATTTACTGCTGATGTTCAGTAAACATTTTACAGAAATCAAAGTCTTTGAAAAATAAAGTAGATCTAATAGGAGTTAAATATTTGGATCCAGTTTTTTTTATTCTCAATTTTTACTTTACAATCTGTCCATAGACATGTAATAAATTTGGGTCCAGTTAATGAACTAAATATGAAGGAATTCATATTTCAATGATCGATTCAAATTTTTAGGTATGATGATTGTTTGATCGGCATATGGAAACTGCAGAATGTAAGTTTAATAGTAGAACAAAATAGGCTGATATGTAAAGAAGAACATAAATGATTGACTTAAACGAGAGTATCTGTGTTATAGACCTTTATTCTTGTTTTATTCATAACTGTTATAGTATTGAGATGTCAACATTGAAAATTATTTTCTTATTGGGATTTTATTATTATTTATTGAGGTTTATAGTGGTCGCGTCGACATCGTGGTCATTATTTATAGTAGTTTACATAGCGTTTCTATTTATATACATCGATATTCGTAACATTATTAGTGATTCTCGATCTTGTGTGTATTTTAAGAAGGATTTACTGAGGTTGATAGAGGCGGAATTGGTTGCAAAGGTTTTGGCAAGGGTGTCTGCTATTTCTTGGTCGGTTGTAATTGCATCTTGGTTGGAGTTTCCGAGGTAGCTAATTCCGTTGAAATTGTAATTCCCTTGCATAGCTTTGATTGTTTTCCAGGCGTCTTGATTGTCTTTGTTGTGGTTTAGACCGGCTACTTTGTTTATCCAATGCGATCTACAGCAAAATTTAGGTTAATTGTTGGATTAACCGAATTACCATGTAAATGATATACATATGTTAAGTTTGTATATACTGTATTATATTTAACTAACAAATAATCTTTGGATAAAAGTTTTGTCAAATAAATTTTTTAAAAAAATAATGCGATCTACTGCTTTCTTTGATGGTCCTGAATTTGGCTCGGGCTTGCTTCTAGAGTATTTTACTATTTTTAGTTTTTTGTCTTTTGTATTTGTTAAAAGCTTTTCTACAGTTGCGATGAGCTTGTAGATAGTCAACGTTCCACCATGGTACAGTCTTCTTTTTAGGTGTTTTTGAATATATTTTGATAGAGGCGTCTGCGGCTTCCATGATGATAGAATTGAATTAGTTTAATGTGTCGTCAATATCATTGTCGAGGGTAATTTCAGAGTTTTCATGGCGTTTTCTATATGTTTTTGGCAGTCTGCAGTTTTAAAGTTCCATCTGTTTGTAGGTGCTGTAGTAATTGTATTCTTAACTGGTAGTTCTAGTTCTATAATTATTGGGTAATGATCGCTGTCGAAAGGGTGAGATGCTGTGTTATCAGTTGCATTTGTCAGAGAAGTTACTGGAACATAGGGTCAAGTCAATACAGCTAAGATTTCCATTATATTCGTAAGATCGTTGTACAGCTTTTCATTTGGACGTGGGGTTTACTCTCAGGTTCCGCATTCTGAGCCCTCATGGTATAACTGTCTTTTCATTTTATTTTATTTTTAAGTCTGGTAATGCGGATTTTGATTGACCTTTCCGTGATGCGTAAATGAACTTTGGTTAACATATCTAGTAGGGATTCAATGTCCTTGGTGTAGTCTAAGGCAATATTTGTCGGGTTCTTGCTCCCGATGGTGCTTATCAAAAGGTTCTTGAATTGCTGGTAATTTAATGGAAATTGATTGACTTTTTTTCTATGAAGTTCTTTGCTGGTTCCAAAGCTTCGTCTATTGCAATGCTGGTGTTTTTGTTTCTTTCTGAGGGATTTTTCCCCTTAGTTTAACTGTTTTCATCATTTGATAGAGTGGAGAGTGTTTCGGAATGTTTTGTTACATTTGATGACACTCTTTTCTTTGCATTTATAGTTGGTTGTGATAGCTCTATCATATCTGCATCCAGTATGTTTTCATGTCTGGAGCTTGGATTCACGGTAGGAGTCATTTCCGGGTGATGGTTTGAAGGGGATTTTATTAACTACTAGTAATCCCTGTAGTTTGGCAAGATATGTCTTCAAGATTTTCATTTTTGGTTTGAATTTCAGATTATTCCGGGTCCTTTGATAAATTGTATCGTAGCCTCTTCGTTGTATTTCTGATTGGGGTGATGTTGTCTCGTCAGCGTCCGTAATGTGACCGTTGTTGACTGCGTTGATGTTGGATACGGGTTCTTGTATTTTGTTTAAGATTGTAAATGATTGAATTTGTATTATTTTTTTGCTACTACTATTTGGGCAATTTTTTGCCACGTGTCCTTCAGTTTTGCAGGTGTATCATGTTGTGTTCTCCGGGGACAGGAATAAGCGGTATTGGGTATCATTGTAATCTATTAGTATTGAATCAGGTAGGTTGTTAAATTCAGTTGGATCCATGTAAAACTGCCTTCGGAAGCTCATAATGTGACTGAGGCACGGACCTTGTAGACCTGATTTAATAAAATATATGTTAGAGATTGAAGTAATGTTATGTTTAGCTAATTCGTTTTCTATTATATTGTGGGGGATTATCGAACATACGTTCAAAATAATCAGTCTTCTGTATCTTGAAATAAGTGGGCGAACATGTAAGTTGTGATCTTTGATTTTTATCACTTTATGTTTGGTTGTAAAGTTGTCAACAGCTGATTTGTTTGCTAGGAATACACAGATACGATTGTTGGATATATGCGACATAAATCTGATTGTTTTAGGATGAATAAATTTCACAATTTCACTAAGATATTCATTGATACAAATACGTTCAATTGTCTCGATTATAAATGCTTGGTTTCTTGATGGAAACACTTGAGACGTTGCTGCATTTGCATACGAGCGGGGTTGCTGCACAGATGAAGCCATTTGTTGGTGTTGAATTACTTCTTGTAGCACTGAATTGATCTAATGAACTTGGTATAAATACACTCGATATTTGATTATATTCCGTGTTTCTGCGCTTACGCCTGATTACAGTGTAGCCTGTTTACGAACACTCGGGATACTTGACTATATTGTAGTGTTTTGTAGTCAGCTCTGATACCAGAGTCTAGTTCTCACGAACAGTTAATTGATTCATTATTAATATTTGAAATTATTTTCCCATCGCATTCAGCGCTATTTATATAAACTATTTTATTAGTTTATTTATTTATTACAATTATAATAGTCTTCCTTATCAAATATATAAACTTTTAATATAACACTATAAAGAAATGAAAATACAAAAAAATACAAATTTTACTTTAACAACTAAAAAAGCACGAAGTATTTCTTTCCGAGCGGAAATTATTTGGCAAAACATTTGTGACAATATGGACGAATTTATGTTACAATGCTTATGTATTTAAATCTTATCTGTTGTTCTAGTGTCGTTCTAGGATCTGATTGGTGAATTTGCGTGTCTGCTTCTTTGTTTACCGCCTCCCTTTTCACCAAAACGTCTCACTCTCTTTTACACTTTCAATTTCGCTTTCTCAATAATGCACTTTACTCTGCTTTTCCACTTACTTTTTCGCTTTATTTTCTCGTTCCGACGTATTAATTCCTTACTAATAAAATTCTATAGTTTAAGATACGTCCAGTGCCAATTTTTGTATATTGGGCTGTAGGAGACGTTACGGACGAGTTGCTGTGTAGTTTAGCTGTCATAAACTTAAAAAAAGGCTTGTTGGTGAAATTATAATTACAGGTACACTTCTAATAATTAATAACAGTCTTATAGAAAGAACGTATTATGATATTTCCGTTGAGCATAAATTCTATGTTTCTTTCAGAAGAATATAGCAAAGTTAGCTGAAAGCATCTGTAAGTAAAACTAATTGAGTTGATTAAATAAATATTTTTATTGTATACATTTTTAAACTTTTGTATCCTTTTCGTCATTAATACTAGTACTTTTATAAACAGAATTTAAAAATAATATAGAAACCCTTTGAAGTGAGTTAATTATAAAATCTATTACGGATGCTTAAATAAATAATAGTAAAATTGGGTCAAAAACTATTATAAAACGATTCTAGAGAAGCTGTTATAAGATATAACAAGATGAAAGGAGAAGACATGACGATTTATATGTGCTGAAGCGTAACAAAGCCTGAGCCACCTGTTAGAGGAAGGGAAGCGAGAAAGTGAAATTACATTCATCAGTCACGCGAAGACGAGCTAATATTCTGTAGTTACCAACGTGTTCTCTTAAAATTGTCACTTAAAATATACGAACTTCAAAACAAATTGTTACTCATTCTCAACTTCCCTGTTTTTAGTGCTAAATTGACGTGTTCAGGTGCCAGAATGGCAACCAAACAAGAAATACTCACTCTTTACCTGTATTATGTTACCTGACTAATTCTTAAGTTAACTATTAGCTTTACATTTCATCAGTGAACTAAGTGCCAATTTTTTTTGTATTTTCCAGAACGGAATGGCACAATTCTGAAACCAGTTTCGGTTCTCTCAGAATTATGAAAGTCTGTCTTTTGAGTGAACTCTTTATTAAGTATTTTTAATGAATAGCTGCGTGCGGTTATACTTGAGCTTATTAGATCACATTGTGAAAGAACTGTTGATTGAGTTCTCTTAAACTAATTTTTCACAGTAAAATGTAAAACATCCAAATTGTTTAACACCGTTGTGCTGTAAGCAGAGAACGGAAAAACGTAGAAATACATCCGGAAATGGAAATAATTCGATTAGCTGCTCAGAGAATGAGTCAGGAGGAAATGAACGAAAACGAAAGAACAACCCAAAGAGACGGAAATTGGTTAAATCAACAAAGTGGAAGAGAAAATATCAGAGCAGTGCCGTCACACAGACCAACATCATATAGTTACTCGAAATTCAGCACACACTAATTTTGGACAATAAGTATATCTATTGCAATGTTTTTTTTTTTTGGTTAATGAAAGGCTTACATTTTCTACACTCGCAAATCGATTGTCGTCAAACTGCTTCCGATTATGGAACCACCCGAATGTTTTAAAAAATCTATCTTTACTGCAATCCGGAACGTCAAAGTATGGTTGATTACTACAAGTGTTCGTATATATATAGTTGCACATTCAGTCGAGATTCTACAAGCAAACACTTACAGTATATAAGGCGGTTTTTTAAATTCCATGTAACGTTGTGATCCGTATCCCGGAATTACTGCAACACAGTCTCTGAGGTGCGTTTACACGTGAGAGTAACTCACAGCCGGAACTCTCGACAGTTACTCTCACAGCCCTTTACACGGGAGAGTGAAATTCGGCCGAGTTCATTCTCCGAGAGCAACTCGAAATGCCAACTCTCGAGAGTCCGCTCAGACCGTTTACACGCACGCTGGCAGTCAGTTCTGCGAGTGATTTTACCCGGGGGTCCATGGCTACATTATTCTCTCGCAGGTAGAACCTTGTAGGACAGATACGAAGGGGCTACCTTTGGGGATGCCTTTTCCTTTCCGTTTTTGAACTAAGGTTCCCACAAGCCGAGGCACCTCGGCCTGTTTTGATAAGTTCCGGGCTCACAGACCTTGGGCATACGGTAAGAGTTGCCCGCTATTCCCATTGGAATAGTCGGCCAGCTGTCTCCTAAACTGGTCGAGGCACGGAGAAGGTAATGCTGCGTCCCCACAGCAAACTCCTCTCCCGCTATCGGAAGGGTGTGGAACAAGTACCCAATGCCCGACCTACCTGATGCAGGATTTTCTATGGTTTGTCCTGCATTTCTTTTAGGCGAATGCCGAGTAGGATCCTTAAACCATAGCCCGGGGGCCCTAGTTAACCCTTGGCTACCTTCCTCCACCATTACGCATCCCCCGTTTCAAATCCCTTTCCTATGCTATAAGAGGGGAGTTGCCACTATGTGGATTACCCTATACATAGCCTGTCTACACACACTAAAAAAAAAAAAATTATTTCTCTACCTTTCCGCATCCCCCCTTTCAAATCCCTTCCTATGCTATTAAAGGGAGTTGCCACTATGTGGATTACCCTCATTTTGCCTGGTACTCTTAAAAAAACACGAAAAAGAGAAGTAGCAGCAGATTTTTTAGTTTTTTTTATAACTTCAGTTTTACTTCCGCACTTTTTATTTTTAATTTTTTAAGCTCCTGAGAACCCTGTCATTAAAATGAAAACATGATTATTATAAATGATTGATAATGTATGTAGGTATTGATTGAATCGAAAAATATTTTCTTGGTCACAAAAATCCAGAGATTCTGTGAGCAGCGACTGCGAGGTGTGATGACGTTGGACAGCAGATACAATGTTATCTCTGAACGAAATTTAATAAAGATTGTATTTTTACATCTGTTTATATGAAGTAAATAATACCGTTTTTTTACCAATACCATAACATTTTATTTATTTATTTACGACAACGTTTCGGTACGTGTTTGTACCTTCCTCAGGTCTTTTTGCGGAGAAATTGTACAGAATAAATTTACAGCTATTAATGTACAAACAGACACTATTAAACTGAATAATTTCCTTGATCCTTTATTATTACGCTAAACCTTCTGTTTTCCCATTCGGCTCTCCGATTGTCGTTGCGTTTTCGTTGCTTTTGCATGTTGTCAACTGACCAGTGCAGTTGTGTTGCTCTGGGCTCTTCTTAGCACAAGGATCCCAGAAACGTTGTGTGGTATTTATACAACCCTTTTTTGTCTGTATTGGCTATCTTTCTTATTCATTATTTTCAATCAGACGTAATTTTTTTCATTTTAAAATAAGTTTGTTTTATGAAGAAGCCAATGAATTTGTAAAAGTGGTTAAACAAAAATAATTATACTATTAACAACAAACTAAGAAACACTCACCTGAATATGCTAAATGTTAAATCTATTGAAAAACCACAAACTTTTCGAAGTTTTTCCGAGGCACTTATTCAAAAACTACACACTGTAGTCTGCTACAACCGTACTTGTGAAAATAGATTTATGGCTTCTTGATAATAAAAATTTATTTTGTACAATTTCTCCGCAGGTAGACCTGAGGAAGGTACAAACACGTACCGAAACATTGTCGAAAAAAATAAATAAAAATATTGTCTGGTATTAGTCAAAAAACTGCATTAGACATTAAATAAAATTGTACGTTATCTTTTATGTGAAATTTATTTATTATCTTTGTTCTGAGAATATTTTTTTTTATCGTTCAATGAAAATGTGTTTTGTAAAGAAGTTGTTTTAACCAACAGAATGCCAATTCCAAATTTTGTTGAATGCCTGAGAGGACTCGCAGAGAGCGCTGAGAAAACGTTTACACTGACGAGTATGAAGCAGCAATGCTACCCTCGGAGAGCTCCACCTCCCCTTTTGGCGAGAACTCTCAGAGTCCTTTACACTTTCGAGTTTTTCTCTCGAGAGGATATCTGACACACTCGAGAGACAAAAACTCGCATGTGTAAACGCACCTAAGTCAGGTTGATCAAATGATGTATTTGTAATTGAGTTTCATCCACCTTGTACTTTTCTTCAATATTCCATTGGTCAAGTGTAACGACGCCCATTCCTTCCGGGTGCACGCAATTCTGGGTTTTGTTGAATCTTTACGACTTTTAGGAACTTTAAAATTAAGTGATGTAAACCTTTTCATTTTAAATTTTTTAAAATTTTCTTTTAGGGTAACAGGCTACAAGAGGGTAATCCACATGGTGGCAACTTAATATCATAGGAAGGAATTTGAAAGGGGAGATGCGGAAGGGTAGAGGAAGGTAGCGAAGGGTTAACTAGGGCCCCCGGGCTATAGTTTAAGGATCCTACCCGGCATTCGCCTAAAAGTAATGCAGGGAAAACCCTAGAAAAACCTGCATCAGGTAGGTCGGGCATTGGGTACTTGTCCCACGCCTTCCGATAGCGGGAGAAGAGTTTGCTCTGGGGGTCGCAGCATCCCTCTTACCGTATGCCCAAGGTCTGGAACCCCGGAACATACACCTCTCAAAACAGGCCGAGGTGCCTCGGCTTGTGGGAACCTTAGTTCAAAAACGGTGAGAGGAAAAGGCATCTCCAAATGTAGCTCCTTCCCGTCTCTCCTACAAGGTTCTGCCTGCGAGAAAACATCCCTCGCAGGTACTGCCTTTTCATTTTAAAATATTTTTGAGTGCAATATATTTCCATCATTTTTACTTCTGCCTATTAGTTTAGTTTTTTGCAAATCGACTTGAAGTGTGTTCGTACACGCCATATATTACACACACCTGCGAAAATTTTGATTTTTAGAATATACTCGTGTCGTTAAATAATTCATGAAAAGTTTCCTTGTGGCACGCCTGATGGTATTTCTTCTGCGCCTGGTACTTCCTAATACTAACTATATGATATTGTCGCTTTAGTTAGTCACTATAACGTTAGTTTTTGTGCTGTTTGTTTCCAAACTGAGCTTCTGGGTAGTTTTCCACTTTCTTTTATTTTCTTTGTTTACTTGAAAGCTTTTTCGAAGAGTAAGGTGAATAGTTTTATTAAAAAGAGCACATACCTACGTAGGCACTTCCTGACAACTTCTTTGTCTTATTTGGTTCCTGCTATAGTGGTTAGTTGGTGTTCGTACTAGTGGCAGGCAAGTCGCAGTATTTGACAAAGATTCTTCGGAGTATTGATTTTCCCCCTATTTTTCACTGTTAAAAATCCGTAAATATCACGAATACGTCTCTTGTAAATCTTATTTCATTGTGCCGCAAGACAAAAATTAAATCTAGACCCAACGTTTTTCCCAAATTCAAAATTAATCCTGAATCGATAATACAGTGCGACCGGTAAGTCGCTTTACATATATGTTGGAAGTTCCAAACAATAGGACCTTTATTTTTTGAAGAAACAGTGAGCGTATTTGTTTAATGATCCACGATTTCATTGGCCAGCTAAAGGGAAATAAAATCAACTACTCATCGTTTCAATAAGATGTGCGCTACCACGCACACAGCTAGCAACACAATGCGTCTCCTGGAAGAGTTTTTTTTTGTGGAAAGTGTCACAATACTTCCAGTCTCACCAATTGGTTCAGAAAACCTACATACTCTGGACGTGTTCTCAATTATCTTTCTGATCATCCTCCAAACCAAACTACAATCTTGTAGACAGAGCTATATTACTTTCTAACTTCAAGTTCCATCAACACAACTTAATATTGTCCAAAACATTGTAATCTCTAATGAGTACCATTTAAATTTTATTATTAAACAAAAACAGCAGACTGAACAAAATCAAATATCCTACTGTCAAACCTGACCTCAAGTCAAATTTATCTAAATGTTCAAAGAATATACAATATCCATCATTTACAGATCTACTAATACTCTTTCCCACTTGATTAAAAACCACAAGGACCCACTCGACACCTACAGCAAACATTATGTTGTTTACAAAATATCTTGTTCTAATTGTAATTCCTGCTACATAGGGCAAACAAAACGTTCTCTTAATACACGTATCATATATCTAATATCAAACTTCCCATATTGACACCAGGTACAATTCCAGACTCATTTCAGAGATGCTTCACAGTAAATCAAACATCACAGTTATAAATGTACGAACAGACACTATGAAACTCAACAATTGCTATGATCCCTTATTGTTACGATAAACCTAATCTGTTTTTATTTCTCTTTGTGGACCAAACTGCCACGTATCTCGGCGAAGACTTTTCTTACTGTTTCATCCTCTCTCGACCCAGGAGGCTCCGTACTGACTGAATTTTCCCATTGTCGTTGCTCCCTTATTGTTACGGCTCTCCTATTGTCGTTGCGTTTTCGTCGATTTTGAGTTTTGTTAACTGACAAGTGCAGTTGTGTCGCTCTAGGTTCTTCTTCGCACCTGACGAAAGACACATGGATCCGTGAAACGTTGTGTGGTATTTATATTACCCTTTTTGTCTGAATTGGCCATCTTTCTTATTGAAAATAAGCGGCGTCATTCAATTTGTATAGCCCCACCGTGGATGTAACTGCAGAGCTATTTTCCGAACCGCCTGTATTTTTACGCAGTGTAATTTAGGAAAATGTAGGATACTATACTATAATTTACTCGTTCATCCGTTCTTTATTTTTCTGAAAAATAATTCTTTTCTGATAATTTGGCCCAACCTTCGTTGCAAACATGCAAAAAACTGGGAAATCTCTCCAAGTAGTAGCAAAGAAATCTGAATGAGAGTAAATGAAGAGAGTGTTTTGTGGCGTTGAACCTAGGCTAGGCAGGCAGGCAGCCAGTCATGGCCTGTGTTCTTTCCCACGGCGCGCCACGCCGGAGTATTGGAATTGGAAACCCGCTGAAGCGTTGTGCTCACTTCTTGCCACAGCCTTGCAGCCTCTACTCCCGCGCGTCTAATAAGCCAATTAACACCTGCATTATTCTCTGGAAACTGGGATTACACTTCATTTTGCTAACTAGTTTCTCTGTCAGGTTGTACCACGTCCTTTACGCTACTCTAATATGTTAAATGTGACGAAGTTTTACATAATTCATGTATAATAATTTTAGGGTGTTCGATCGTCTGATTTGGAGATCAAGTTGGTGAATTCTTAAGGGTTTTGGGAGACACAGAATGTATACGATGTAATATATGCGATTGGAAGTAATGATAGGACGCGAAAGTGAGTATCAGACGAAGAGATCCTGGGAAGAGAGACACCTGTGGCAGACTGTCGTTTCAAATAGTAAAATATTCTGCTCGTGTCAAGACACTAATCACATAAATGCACCGCATAAAACTATTTGATTCATCCCATCTCTTTGAGGAATTGGCCGTAACTCAGCATTTTGCATCCAAGCTGATGTGCTTGTTCACGATTAGTGTATTCTGTTCTATGAATATGGAGCTTTAATTTTTACCTACGTAATATAATAATACACGGATTTGTGACCTTCGATGTAAATGTGTAAGGACATTGAATGTATTCCTCAATTATTTAATCGCCCGCAGAGTGAGTCACTACATGTTAGTCGGCCAACAAGTATGGTACAATAGTTAACACCAAAACGACTGTCAATTCTTCAGAAAATTCGGTACGAATTGATCATTAGTATTTCATCAATGTTGCCAAAGATCTGGCGATAACCCTTCATCTAATTAAGACTTCCCTCACCCATTTCTAGGCTATCCTTAGTGGAATTGTTCCTCTAATCTCCGCATATTGAGTCAATAACATGGAACAAACACCTATCTGGATCTGGAAATATGCAAAGCCAAACAGTACCAATGAACGAGGCCTTTCCCGGTGGAGATGATGATGTATCAGTTTCTATGACTTGCGCTGCCATCTTCAGTACACCTGACGAAGATGGCAGTGCAAGCCAAGGGAACGTTATGGTTAGATTCTAGACTGACCCGGGTGCAAACTTGAGAACTATTTATTCAGTACCAACATTAATGCGACCAATGAAATAGTCGAATGTAACAAGATTGATTGATAAAGCTCAAGTATTAAACGGCAAAATATCCTCAATTCGTACTTTTAGGCATATATTCAATATGCATAATATGTCATTCAATTGTGTGAATGAAAGATTATTTCTGAATAATAGAAGCAAACAATAAACAGTTTCATTTATTCAAAATCGTAGCCGGGAACAAATTACAATAATAACCACTTATTCATTACATTGAAGGAATAAAATTTGATTTCATAATTTTCATTTCGTTTTAACTTCAGATATCTGTGAAATACGTAAACTTGTGATTTGATTAGGAATTGTCGTGTTTGGATGCGCGTCTTCATGATTTAAAACAAGACAATAAATATGAAAAAGGAGCTAAAAGCTTTGTGTAATTTAGTTAATTACTAATAAGATAAAAAATTATCAATTTATTGTAGAACCAACCAGAAGAAATTGTGCTTCAAATATTTCGAAAATCTGTTAATTAATTAGCGAAGTATAAGAATTATCTAACTGCAACGGTAAGTAATTATGTCACCGAGTGGAAGAAGTGCTAACAAAAACCATTTCGTTTGATCGTCAGGTTTAATGGCATTTAGTGTTTTATCATAAAGGGCATTTGTCGGACGTTTCGTTGATTATTAATTGAAGTCGACATGAATAGAATGTGTAAGAGTAAGTAGTAAATCGAATACATTGTAAAAGATATGACAAATTTGATGAAACGCTGTGAAACAAAGCTGAGACTAAGCAGATGTTATGGTTGCAACAGATGCCAAATGAAACAAAGATTATATTTGGAGAAGAAGTGAGATAAGTAAAAAACTGTTCGCCTTCAAAGAACAATAATAATGAGAGCCGAGAACCAACTCAGTTCTATCCAATCTCATAGAACCGGCTTCTCGCCTCTGTATTTATTATTTTACGACCTTCATTCAAAGGAATATTCCATAAATACATTCCTAAAGTAAACTGGTATTCCACTGGTACGTGTTCTTATCCTCTTGCCAATTGCAACTCTCAATTCTCAGATCTTCCTTTCGGTGTCGGTTCTCTATTCTAATCGTCTTATAAGACGCACATTTGTGGCTCTGAAACACAGTGTAAACATTACAATAATATTATTTATTGAATGAGAAGATAATTACTCCGGTAAACCTAATCATATTATGCAAACAGATAAGATTCCATGTGAAGGTGTTGAAGTTCCAAGCGTTACAAGTCAAAGATGTAGTTTGCTACGCTGTATTTTCTAGTTCCGGCGGATTTATATTATATTGTAGCAATAATTAATTAGACCATTAAATTGAATTAGGTATAAATTAGGTATAATTTGAATTGTAGCGAATAAATTGAATTGTAGCGGTATGAGCTATCAAAGACAACAATGGCGGTGAGTTCTTTTCCTTTGTTGAAAGCCGAAATGGCGAATGCGCGCGCGGGGAGAATTCAGTCAGTACGGAGCCTGGGTCGAGAGAGGATGAAACAGTAAAAAAAGTCTTCGCCGAGATACGTGGCAGTTTGGTCCACAAAGAGAAATAAAAACAGTAAGGTTCTGCACTGAGCCTGGGTCGAGCAAGGAGAAACAAAAAGCTTAAAATCTGCGACGAGAAGAAAGTAGTTAAGTCTGGACTCTGCATATGATAAGTAAAGTCTGCAAACATAAACTACAAATCACGAGTTCCTGTATGGAAGCAGGAGTTTGCTTCAGAAATTGAACAATCTTAGCTTTGAGAGATCCGGCAACGGCTAGCTGACCAGAAAAGGGAGACAACAACCAACGTTCCTGATAGCTGAGGACGTGCACTTCGACCGCGTGTGTGTAAAATCTGCAAGGAAGTTCAGTGTAAAAATTTGCATTTTTAGTGTAGTGTTGAAGCTACAAAAGAAAGAGCTGGTACCAACGGACAATACGTGAGTAACAAAACCTATATAAACTTGTAAACGATAATTAGAGAGGTAATAGTCAGATATCGTTCAGTTTCTTTACATGTAGCCGTCTTTCATTTCATTTATCGTCATATTATTTTAGGTGAATTTTTATGTTTGAATTGTTAATCAGTTTATAAATCACTTTTCTGTTAATTATCAAACCCAGTTGTGACCCTGAGAGAAGAGATCTTAATTTGATTGTATTTGTTTTAATTTTGAAAGCCATAAGTGAATAAAATTATAAATCATTTTATGTGTTAATTTTTGATAATCTTTTCTTTTAATTAAGCTTTCGTTTGATAATTTATTAATTCTTTTAATTAAGGGCGAGTCGGGTGATCATTACAATATATACTCGTAATTTTCATAGTTGTTTTATTGAATTGGTATGTCGTAGACGTTTTACACGTTGTGTAACGTAAGGTCGTCAAGATCCCGCTGAGGAGTATGACAGTGAAATAATATACTCTGCGTGTTGCATAAACCAACTTCCCGTTGTAAGATTAACGTAACAGTACTGCGCTTTGCTGTAAATATCAGGGACTATCCTCAGACGTTAACATAACTTTCGGTACAGATGAAGTTACACAGTCACATCAACATAGAAAAGTCTCAAAGATAAAACGGCTTTCTCTTGTTGAAACAGATTTCTCACTGAAATAAATTATTATAGACTGCATGTTTCGTTTCTCATTTGAGTTTAACAGGAGGAAGATTTGTGCAAAGATATTGGTGTAAGTTTAATCAGATGAAAAGGAGCAATAGAGAACGGAAAATTGTCCTGATCCCTTGGAAAGGGTTGATGGAAAACCCACATAATTGAAAGAGTGCTGATGAATCGTAAGTAAAAAAAAATTTCAATCAGAAGTAAATTTTTTTCATTTTTAAAAAAGTTACAGCATCCGTCTAATTTTTTTGTCAGACCTGGTATATAAAACTTTATAATTATTGAATTTAACTCGGCTTTCAACACCTATTGGTTTTATCCTTTACAGTCTCCGCAGTTTTATTGCCTCTTTCTTAATTTTTATTTGTTTCTCCACCTTGCTCCTTCTTCTTTCCTAACCTATTGTTTGCCTTTCGCTGGTTGTATGTAAAGTGTCTTTTCCAGCGTATAGTTCATGGCAATGGAACGCAGAGACTCGCGGGGCGTCCTTAAAAGCGGATCTACGCACAAACGAGGAAATGTGACTGAATACCAATGAGGAGTCCTCGATTAAACTGGGAAATGAGACCATTCAGCGTGACCAGAATCCCTGTTCTCTCGTTGCTATCGAATTAAAACTAATTTTGAAGTTTTGCGCTTATTTCGTCGATTCTTACTGATAACTTCGAACCGGACTGCCGAAACTTTTACGTTTCTCAGTTCAAAAATAATTGTGGCAACTTTACATTATTTCCTGTATTTTTCCTTGAAAACTTTCAATGATATTGCACATTTCCCAAAACTCACAGCGAAACATCCAGGGTTCATGTTTTATAACAAGTTATAAATATAATGTTTGTAATAAATAATAAATTTAAACTATAATGGAAATTTATGCTAAAATTAAGTCTTATTTTCGTTCTTATGTTACCATTCACAAAATAATAATTCGAAAAATTCTTAGAAAACTATTTACTGATTATTTTGCTACAGAGATAAAGCGTTACACAATTGGGATGAATGAGCGCAAAATAGACTGCCACGATGTGTCAATTTACTGTTACGTTTAGTTATTTCTTTAGACAGGTTAGGCGTCTCTTAGCGTTTATATTGCAAATCAAAATTTTTAAAATACGTTAAGAGTATACTCGTATGTAAAACATTCCCTTGGTTTTTCTCTAAATTAAAATTGATTTACAATTTTATTATTTAAACGGACAAATATTGAAATATTATATTAAGATTATTCTGTTTCTCTTTTTTCAGCAATGATATACTTTCCCAAAGATAATGTTTCCACTTCATTGTTCAGTCTACGCTCATATTTCAAACTGAAATTAAGATTATTGACCGTTATAATGGTATGTGCTGTAGATTATCTAGTCTTCAGAAATGTGGTTAAAGTTTTAGTTTATAACATATCACAATGATTTAAATCAACAACAGATGTAACAATATAGTTTTTTTTATGTCTCATAAATAGCTAGGTTATTAGCGATAATTGTATAGAATACATGCACATAATATAAGCATAATACTTAAGTGCAAGTAGAGGTTACATTTGTTGGGGATTTATAGTTTGGCGTAGTAGTGTACTAAATGATTCATTTCTGAAATGCTGAGGAGCGGGTAATCGACTTAACGATGTATTCTCCCAGTATTTGTTCTCAGCCTCGTTTATAATTGATCCAAGACTCAATTATGTGCACTATAATTAACGATCCACGTATTTATTTAAATTCTTGTTCATGCTAACTATTTATAGATAAAATTATTTTTGGATTCATTTTTCAATATTTAGTTGAAATTATACTTTATTATGAATTCTATATTTAATTTTAGAGGGATTACATATATATTTATTTATTCATTAATAGAGAAACATTCGGGTATTCGTGAACAGAAAAGGAAAACAGAAGAACATATTTTTATTTTCTTACATGTTGCAGATTTTAAGGTGGTTGATAAAATATGGTTATGTTTTTATAATATATACGTATTTATAGTGCTGTGTTTTTGTATCGGGTGTTTATATATGTACTCCAATGTTAGTTATTAATATTCTCTTATGATAGTGTGTATGAAATTCTTTGAAATAATCTATTTTGAACTAATTTTACACATTGGATTACATCGAAGTAATGTACCTCATGAAATTTGTACTTGTGCTAATTTCTTTGTCTGAGTAGTTATACATAAGAGATTATTCATACAGCATAAATAGCCGCTCTGAGATTCTTTACTAGTAGATTAATGTGTTCCATCCAAGTTAATTTATTATCTGCAGAAAGCCGCAAGAATTTAGTACGCAGTCTCTTTTATCTTCTTGTCATTGTTCCAGTATTTTAAGGGTTATAGCATCATGTTGGTTGGTAATAATTACATATTAATATTCCATTAATGACAGACATTACACTTAACATAACTGTAATGTGTTATATATGATACATAGTTTTGGGTACAGCAATTACTTATATGTAAAAATAATCTTTTTGCGCTATTAGCTAAATTTGCATGTGTCGAAGACTATGGTTTGTGAACTACTGTCCTACTGTCAATAATCCCCAATCACCTCAAGCCAAATGTTCTCGTACTTCCTTCCTACAAATTTCTACATCACAAATTCATCCAAATTTTCAAAGAATATCAAATATCCAACATTTACATTTTAAATCACAAGGACCCACTTGACACCTACAGCAAACATAGTGTTGTTTACAAAATATCTTGTTCTAATTGTAAATCCTGCTACATATGGCAAACAAAACGTTCTCTTAATACACGTATCAAGGACATATATCTAATATCAAACTTCCCATATTGATACCAGGTACAATTCCAGACTCATTTCAGAGATGCTTCACAGTAAATCAAACATCACAGTTCTAAATGTACAGACACTATGAAACTCAACAATTGCTATGATCCCTTATTATTACGCTAAACCTTCTGCTTTCCCATTGTCGTTGCTCCCTTATTGTTACGCTAAACCTTCGGCTCTCCTATTGTCGTTGCGTTTTCGTCGCTTTTGAGTTTTGTCAACTGACAAGTGCAGTTGTGTCGCTCTAGGCTCTTCTTAGCACCTGATGAAAGGAACAAGGATCCTAGAAACGTTGTGTGGTATTGATATTATCACTTATTTAGTCTGAATTGGCTATCTTTCTTATTAATTATTTTAAATCAGAAGTAATTTTTTTCATTTTTAATCACATATGGTTCAGCATCTTATTCCTGCCGTTTAACATTCAATAGAAATGTTTTGAAATGTTGTCCAGTGGAGTGACTTCACTGGAAGCATCTCCCACAAGCCTCTGAATGTATAATATATATAATATTTCATACAATGTAGCTATTGTCCTAATGGACCGATTGTATGTAAAATGGAGTTAAAAAATTGGTGCTCTAGTAGAAGGGCGAATACTGTCTTCTTCGCTTGCTCCTTCTGCGCTAATGGCGTACGTACCGACGTACCTGTAAACCAAACAAATATACAGGGTGAGGCTCAAGTTCCTTCGTCTATTGAAAATAATACTTTCCCATGTTCAGTAAAACGCAGATATTAAATACAATTATTTTTCCGCATTCAGATATTCTGTTTCACCCTTGCTTGTGTCAACTAAGGATTCAAGGAATGATCGCCATGGGAACTGGAGAAGAACGAAATCCGGAAATTCTTCTTAGGAATTAAACGGTATATACCTTTATATAAATAGTAATGGCCAAATAAGTATGAAAATAAAAATGAGAAAATACAAAATATGTAATTTAAACTGTACGAAACACAACGGATCGTCCTGTGATATTTAAAATAACGAGGTACATCATCAATACAGCATAATGTTGAAAATTCTATGTATAGAATATGTTTGTAATACTTAATTATTTTACATACTAATCACACGACGAAAAGTTCAATTTTGTGCAGTTTAAATTTGTATGAAGAATTTGTAATTTCACATTTTTTATTATTTAACATTTTTTCTTGACTTGTTTGGCCGTTAATAATTATATAATATCCTTTAAAATTGCCAGAAAATTTTTAATATTAATATATTCCTTTATTTTACATTAGCTGTGCTCACCCGTCGTTGACGGACTATTAATTTATTGATATTACATGAAGTACAAATGAAATTCCTAAATATTGTATTAATTTGAAGATAATCCTGTTTTCTCCCTCTTCACGCACGACGAAATATGTCATCATGTGGTACACATTCTCAACTTTATACAGCTCTTCCATCAATTGAGTTTTGTCAACTGAAAAGTGCAGTTTTGTCGCTCCAGGCTCTTCGCACCTGACGAAAGGAAGAAGGATCCCAGAAACGTTGTGTGGTATTTATATTATCACTTTTATGTCTGAATCGACTATCTTTCTCATTCATTACTTTCTTCCATCAAGTGTTTCAGCTTATTTCTGTACTTTCGCATAATATATCATCCACCACAACGACTTCACTATTCTCCACTCATTAATACAATGCTTTCACATACTTCGCCACTTCAACAAGAATGGAGCGAATATTCTATATACGTGGTCTCGTATACAGACGGCCCTGCATATCATATGAAATTCACTGCAGTTAATTTTGTTTTATTAGCATACGTCCCCCATTCACTTGAAATTCATACGTGTTTTTCACACAATAAACACATTCAGTCTTATTAATCGAAGGACAATGCAGTTATGTTGTTTATAATGAAATGATATTGCTTAAGAAATAATAATTAAAAATTGTTTTAAATTTATTGTAAGACCCCACACTCAAATTCGGCAAACTATAATAGTTTATGTTGTTACCTCAGAAAGTAGTAATAATACATACTGAACTCTTTTCAGCCTTCTTTTTTAGTTTTGTCCATTGAAAAAGGGTCGCCAAACATACATTAGATTTTTTATGTAGGTTATCGTCATTCGTTGTAATGCATTTGGTCATTTTAATTACCACGTTTGTTTTGAAGTGATTATCGCCACCTTTTCATTCACGAAAAACTGTTTAATGTAGAAGCACGATAGATATTACAATTAATAGATTAACCCTTCAACTCGCTGTACGAAAAACGTGCTTGATTCGCAAGGACAATAAAAGCAGTAAAGAGTCTTATAATGGACGAAACACAAGTATAATGTTGTTTTAGCAGTATTATATACGCATACGGTCCGTAAAAAATATTTGCCATTATAATATGTTCGGCGCAAAGAAATATATTAACTACGGTAATTTATTTTCTGTACTGGTTCTCTTCTTGTAGGGCTTACATTTTTGCAAAAAGTTTCGTATACTTCAAATGTACACGAATGTATTTTCTTTAAGCTACATAAATGACAATTTAATAAAACTTGTCGCAGCCGAGTTAGTAAGAGAATGCCAGTAATTCAAAGCAATAACATGTAATCGTTCATATGCGGATGAGTACAGTGATAGTAAATATATTTTCTTTCAATTTATTGATGTTACGAATACTGAAAGAACTGAATTTGTAACAATGTACAAGCTCACTTGACCAAGTTTGTGTGGCATTAAACAAGTAGTAGCGAAGCGCGTGTAAATTCTTCGGATCTGCATGTTTTCCAAGAAGTCTGTAAGTAGGTTACCATTGAATATAACGTGTACGGGGGAGTGAAATTTATGCAGACGCGTGTTTGGAGATTAGTGCTGAAGCACGTGGTCCTTCCCGGAGCGGAGCGGGACACTCCGAGCAGTATTGGAGAGCATTGTCATGCAAAATACCTGCATGGCTCACAATCCCGCCTCCGTCCAACACACAAAACAGTCTCTCTCTCAGAAATTCAATACCAAAATAATAGGATCTTTGTCGATCACATCTCGGTTGACAGGAGGGTTTTGCTACGCGAATTAATGCACCCCTCCTTCATTTTTTACTACTTCTTCTACCTGTATCGTATTCCTTTCAAGTGAGCCTACGCGAACAGGTTTCAAATGATTTTGTGAAGGAATCAGTTTTAATAGGAATCTACGATCTTCCGATTTATAAGTCTGGACAAATCATCATTGTTTTACAAACCATTAAATAACTCACCGCGGTATTTATTTACTCAGGAAATGATCCAATTAGGTAGGTACCATACAATTATTACCGTAATTGAACAGAATGGGAGAGCTTAGCTTAACAATAACGGAGCAACGACATTGAAAAACAGAAGGTTTATTCTCAACAGGTGGAAACAAAATATTTTATTGAACCATCCACATTTTACTCCTTATTCCAACATTTCCAGACCTAATGCCCTTCCTAAAATACACAAACCTTACCTATCTTTAGAAGTTTTATTGCTTCTACTGGCAGTCCCTTACACAACATTTCTTCCAACATTCATAATATGTTTTCTAAAGACCTCAATGAACACACCCATTATTCTGTTAAAAATTCTTACCATTTTATTGATAAAATCAAGCACCTCACCGTCCCTCATGACCACTCTTTAATTTCTCTTGATGTCGTTTCCTTATTCAACTCTATTCCCAATGATTTAGTTATTAACAGTTTCATAAACAGATGGCCCATTTTCAATCAATATACTGTAATAATTAAATATATTATGATAATGGATGGGCGCTTTTAAATGAACAACTTAAGTGAAAGTTATTAAACAAGATTTATTATCAATTTTATAACAAGTATATAATACACAAAATATTTGGGATCTCAGGGTCTTGATCTGAGTTTGATAAATGGCAGAATTTAAATACTCAAAATTACATTTACTTTTTATGGAAATCAATGCGTCTGAACATAAACGAAATTTGTTGCGGAAGAAATAATACTAAAGATTGAATTTAACAATTTCAAATTTATCAAGAGTTAACGATCTCATTTTATCGATAATTAAATAATTAAAGAGCGATCTGACTTTTATCTTTTAAACACGGTTTACAAATTATTTTAAAGTTTTCTCTACGTCGGCCGCCCAGGTCTCATTTTTAGTTTTTCGTGCACAATTTTGGGGACATCACTGATTCTAAGTTCTCACAGACTCTAATTGGCGTTGTTTGTTAGTTGGTTTACCACAAATTGGTTGGTTCTCGATGCTTTACTGCAACCTGGATTTGTAGATCTCGTGGCTTTAGTTGACAATGGACTTCATTGGTTTGTCTGAATATTGCTTTACTTTTTAATAACTGAAAGCATGTTTGTGACTGGGCCACAATCTTTCGTTCTGACTGCCGACTGTAAAACTTTCAATGAGTTCTTTTCGTCCGTTCTATTCGCTGTCTGCTGACCGACTGTACTGTTCAAATTTTCGTGACTTGGAATTTTAGTCTTTTCTCCTCGTTGCCTACGGCCCGACTGTACTCTTCGTCTCGTAGATTTTGAGCGCCTAGAACCTTCTCTCAACTGATCAACAATGTTTTCTTTCCCTCGCCGGATTGTTGCGGCGTCCACTCTATATCCACTAATAATGAGTCCTCTACAATCCAACTTTCCAATTAGAACAATGTCTTAATTACCAATTACTACAATAGTTCATGAAATGTTAGTCATTATAGATCTAATCCTTTTCCACTTATTTGTAGTTTAATCTCATTCTCACTATCAACAATTCAAAGTTTCTGCCATGGGAAGCCCCATTAGTCCTTTTTTTGCTGAGATAGTCGTGAGAGAGTATGAAATTCTTGTCTTTCTCTACTTCCTGTCCAATCTCTTTGCTACATCAGATATGTAGATGACATTTGTTTATTCTCAAATCAACCTGATAGTCAGTACATTCAATAATTATCATCCCAACTTTCAATTCACCCATGAAATTTAATATACCCATTCTCTTAATGCAACTGCCCGTTGACAGTTTCCTCCATTATCCCGAGATTTACATTATGCAGCTGCAGTTCCTTAGTTAGCAAATATCTAGCCACTCTGTCTTGTCCCAAAGCCGACAATCGAGACAGGTCTAATTGGTCTTTGCACCCTCAATTACTTTAGACTTGTCTTCTCACCCCCACTCGCACGTGCGCTGTTCTAAATTCTCCAGACCGCCCAAACTGCACCCTCAAGACCTAAGTAAACATGCTACCAAAATTGTCCTCCGGCAGTCCAGCCCATTAATCAGCAACAATGCCTGCCTTAACAGATTTATTTTGCGACAGGCCACCCGCATGTGCATTGCTCTGAATTCTCAATACCAATCCTAACTACACAATATTGCAAACTGTCCTCCGGCAGTCCAGACCATTAATCAGAAACAATGCCTGCCTTTCAAGGCATTACAATATATATATATTATTATTATCATATAATATATACGCATAAACAATTTAAAATGAAACAGTGCCCCACGTTGGTGAAGCCAAAAATATAGTATATAAGTTAAATTAAAGTTTTTATAAACAGTATGGCCCACGTTGGTTAAGCCAAAAAATGTAGTATATACAAATTTAAAGGTACAATTAAATTTATGCGTCAATTTAAATTATTTTAATTTTTTAAATGAGAGGATGTTAATAAATAAGATTTTTAGTTAATTAAACAAATACATTAATTTATTATATGCACAAAGAATTCAAGTTACAAAATTTTTACTCTTTCTCTCAGGATCTTTATCTGGGCCTTTAAATAAAGAAAGGTATTACTCTTCTTAAACAATAAAATCACTGTAAAGTTATGCCAATACACAAATATTTAAAATATTCAAAAATCCGAAATCTGACGATTTTATCTTTAACTAACAGTTTACAATTAATAATTTAATTAATGTATCACCTACAGTTTCTCTCTCTCTCTCTCTCTCTCTCTCTCTCTCTCTCTCTCTCTCTGGTACCAGGACAATCAATTTTTACCTCGTTCAGACACTTTCACACACTTCACTTTTAATATCAGGCCTTGTTTTACACTGATTCTACTCTTCACTTTAAAATTTGGCAAGATTGGCTGTATTTTGATGACTGCTCCGCTCCACAATAATTTATCAATGTTATCCTGGAACAATTCCTCCACGAAGATTTTGTAAAGTTCTATTCTGACTTTCCAATATTTACGATGCAATACTTCCGTGAATGTTTTACTTTGTATTAATTCACAACTTTATCTGGTAATACATTAACGACGTCTGTTCAAGTTTTATTTGTTCCGTCCTAGGCAATGTTTCGCCGCCAACTGTTCTATACATCCCTCTCAGCGTGCCTTGGTCTACTATACCTTAGGCCTCTTCCATTGTCCAATTTTTGTATGTGATTTGTGTCTGTTTGCCGATAACAATCCAAATCCACAATTTCTTTTAATTATTTATTATTAATTGCCTTTTAATTACTGCAATATATATATTGTAATAATCATTTTTGATTAATGAAATTTGCCCCACGTTGTGGTAGCCATTTTATGTAATACCTCAAATATAAATAAAACTACCAATTTTAACCAACAATTATCATTTATGAAGCACAATTTTCACAATTACACAATCTGATGAAATTTTATAGAATCAAAACAATTTTATTTACCTAGAATACATTTTAAATAATTGGACTCGGTACCCTCAAGGTCATTACTGGGTTGTTAAGGAAATGGAACAAAATGTTACAATTAAACAAATACAGTTACAATAGATGAAAAACGAAATGATTGAAATGATTTAAACGAGTGAAACGAATGAAACGAAAGTAACGAAATCTGACACTTTTTACCCTTTATTAGCAATTTACAATTATTAATTCAGAAAAAAAAACTTACACGCTCTCTGGTCCACACACTCACTTCATACAGGCTTAAAAGGCACCAGGCTGCGCCCACACTCTGCTATCACAGCCACCTCCTCTTGACGACGTCACCCTCTCGTAGAATTCAAATACCTCTGCTGGCAGACAGACCTCCACGATGAAACTCCCACCTGTTGACGACTGATGTCCAGCTGATTACTCTCGGCCACGTAGCTTGGCCTACCATCCGATGATCTCTCCCCGCTGACACGTCCGTCTCCAGTCCACACGTAATGATAATGCTCTCCCCGCTGACACGTCCGTCTCATCTCCCTACTGAATGCTAAAAATCTCCTTGCTGTTCATAACATTGTTTCGGCCACTTTACCTTGGCCTTACGTCCGTCCCTGCGTACCTGCACCATCGCTTTCCCCGCTGACACGTCCGTCTCCTCTCCAACCGAAAATAATGAGTCTCTGCTGTCCAACTGCCTTCTTATTTATATCCGGGCTCCAGAATCTTCCCTTGTTTTCACAGTTTTTTGCATTTTCACTTTCGCCAAACAAACACCATCTGTTGCCGTTCTCCCGCTCCGAGAGCCACTCAATCAATTAAATTAAACGTTTCTTTTTAATATAATTACATCGTCCAACAACCTTCTGTAATTATGAATTAGGATTCCGTCGTCCATAATCAATTAGCCCTAAGAGCTGAAAAACGCCCCAATTATTAGTCCTTCCCCTCTCTAAAAGTCACTTATCCGTCATTTTATCATTATTTTTTATATGTTCAAATCACTCAAGGATCCCCAGTCTGAGTTCGTAAACAAATCTGACAAAAATAAGAACAGAATTCCTGTCCTGAGCTGGATATTACAATATATTTCAAAATTCATCTTAAATTAATATTATTATATGTATATATATATATATATATATATGTGACATTGTTCTTACATTCAGTTTATTTATTTAAAGTAATTATATTTATTATTGGAATTTCATGCATCATTCATCTGCCCATTCGTAGATTTGATAAATACATAGAAAATCATATCAATTTCTGCCTATTAGTCAATCAATGCGTTCATGTCAGGTCATTACAAGTTGTTAAATATTTACATTGGAGTTGAATGAGGTGGCGTATTAATCGCAATATGGCGATATGGTTCGTATCCCCTTGCTGCCAACTTTATTTGGTTTTTCCCTGGCTTAAATGTTGATGTCAATCTGTAAATCAAAGACCTGATAAAACCGAGGACACGATTGGAAGACGGTCGATACACAGGCCACGTGTCTCCGTCTTCAATAAAACAAGAATATTTGACTGCGTAGTAGGCTTTGAGTTCGATCCCATATTGTCTGCAGTGGCTTGATTTGCACTTAATTGCCCATAGGCTGCTTTTTCTCTCTCTTGTAAGTGCATGGTGGGTTCAAAGTACGCGTTCTCTGATTTGGCATGGTTTGGGGCCTGGACGGTAACTGTACTGTGTCTGATAAGTTTCCTCCCCGATTGTTGCCAAATCTCAAGCAAAGATTGCTGGCGGAAGAGGAAGGGACACGGTGGAAATACATCGGTTGCTTTCAAACAAGGGTCAGTTTGCAGCGTTGCCTGTTCTACACTCGCCTGTTCCTACACATTCCCCGATAAAAGGAACTTAATAGAATCTTGTTAAGCTTGCAGTTCGTTTCTATCGCACATGGCCACTTCCATCCTAGTAACCAAATCTTTATTCGTATCAAAGCCATCTTAGACGGGAATACGAGTGCAGTACTTGGACAGTATGATTGCATTCTAGTTTCAACTTCACAGTTATGGCGGTTCTGGGCACGTAATAGTTGCCTTCGAAACTATAATTCCATTTGTATTTTTTTGCCTTTTCAAAGTAAAAATATTCCTAAATAATATTAGGATCACCAGTTGAGAAATAAATGAAGGTGCCACAAATTCGTGTAGACTGCTGTGCATCCGTACCATTCCTAGGGATGTTGGAGTGGTTTACACTGGCGAAACTTGATGCCACCTCACGTGAAGCGTAAAACACTCAAAAAAATTGATCAAAGGGAAAATTACCGCCTTCAAACACACCGTTTTCCCCTGGACCTTATCCATGGCTCCTAATTCGTCCGGCGAAATAGTCCACGAACTTCATTGATGAAGTGATCTGAATCAGGATTTTATTTGGTGTAATAAAGGCCACGAAACGGGACTAATTTTATGCTTTCTGACGGACACTATTTTTTAAAAATCTGTCACGGTACTATTTTGCATACATTTCGCTTTGATAGTTTCCAACGTTTCAAAGGATTTAACTAAAAAAATTTTGGTACTCTCGATTATTGCAATATTTTATTATCGATCAATTATTTTATATATAAAAAATTTTCTGTTATTGGTGTAAGCACCATGAACAATTAAAGTTTAAAAATAAAAACTTTGGCTTCTTTAATATTGAGCGCGATTTATTTAGAAAATATAGTTCCTTCGATTTCAACAGTTAGAGAGAAATGGAAATAATTTTCTAATCTGTAATACTCATACATGGGATGGTGTTATATGAAATAAGATTTTTTTAACTCAAATGCACTTTGGCATCCTCTCGACCGCCACATTTATTTATTGGTTTCTTAGATTTACTAATTAATTCAGAAAATTACTGATGTTAGACTAACGTCGGTTCCTGTACTGTTCTCTAAATAGTGATTGAACCCGACGAGACGACTGAAACACATGTTATATATGTTTGTGTGTATGTAGTGGTATCCGCGTTAACGTAAGCAACCAATAGAACGTCAATTCGATAGGTGACGTCAGAGAAATAAGGAAGGAGGTATGCGATACTCGGAACAGAAACGCCCAAAATCGAAAATAATAGAAAATAATGGCTTACAAGTATGAAAAAGGACATATCTGATGTTTTGACATTTATGATATTTATACATATGTGTACTCAGTTTGGGCCATACTGTTATGAATGAAGAATACGTCTATATATATATATATATATATATATATATATAATGAGTTAGTCAGATTTAAAGAATTGTAATTCTATGTATTATGGTTATTACAAAACCAAGTATGTATTTAATTTATGTGATAGTTATTATGGTTTTTGTTTATAGCCCTGTGATAATGACATTAAAATTCAACGAAATGGTCACATAATAATTTGTCGACTTTGACTTCAACATTAGTACAACTAGGATGAATTTATAGGCCGATTTATATCAGCGATATTCTTCATATCTTTGCACGAAATATGTAATATGAAACTTATTTAAAGGACGAAATTAATCAGTCTGGCTTTATTGAATACTCCTTAAATTCAGATGAGTATCGTTGAAATTATAAATACAGTTATATGCTTTCGATGTCAAGCGTCCAGATATGAGTCAAGATCATAAAGCAGTTTTCTTTCTCAAGTAATTCGTAAATGAGCCTACAAGGGGCTCGCTTGAGAAATTACTGTGCACATTAAAAGATATGCAAATTTCGTATGCTCTAAGCGCTTGCTTAAGAATCGCCGGTTGGCCATTTCGAAAGGGAAAGTGCTTTCGTCTGAGAACTGAACGCAGACGAGGCGGATCATCCAGGTCAAGTCCAAGACTTGCAAGGGCGAGAGTAGTTAGTGATTCATTCACATTCGATCGCAGTTAACGATGGCTTCTACTTTCTATATTATTTGAATTATATACGCATAAAAGTGCTTGCGTAGGTCACGGAATAATTGGTGACGTGCTCGCGTGTAACAGATAACAGAATCTTAATTTTATTTTATCTGTGTCATTGTCAGATTCGCCGTGTTACCACGATATGGATGATGTGAAAACAGCATCTTCTACGAAAAACTGTATCTAGTCATTCTCATACATCAAATATTCAGTCAGATTTCAAAATTATCAGTAGTATGTTTAATTTTATTTAATAGCATTTGATTGTGCTATCGTTTAATTTGCCAAACATTCGACGAAGGAAAATTACTGTTATTGATCAAACATCACATTACGAAAGATAGATAGGAAACTAAACAGACCTTTTATTGCCAGAAACACCTGACCAATATTATCCGTGGAATAGTTATAAAATTTTTATAAATAATTTCATAAATAATGTTTATCGTGTTTTTGTACATTAATTTCTTACGGACAAAAAAGTAATTCACCTTGTAACAATTGAGGGGTCACCCTTGTTTTAAAAATGAGTTAGGAAATTGCAACTCTCTGTTTCCATTTCAGTAGAGTTCGACGAAAAGACCGATGTTAATATAACTTAGGATAATTTCCTATGTTCCGATTATTCGCGTACATTAACTGTAATTAATGGATTATCGTCCACAAAGCGTACAGATCTTCACAAAGCGCTAGTTGTTTCCCTGAGTAGGATACTCTATGTCTATAATAGACATTGAATTAAACTGTTAACCGTGGGGAGATACGAAGGGGCTACCTTTGGGGATGCCTTTTCCTCTCCGTTTTTGAACTAAGGTTCCCACAAGCCGAGGCACCTCGGCCTGTTCTGAGAGGTGTATGTTCCGGGGTCACAGACCTTGGGCATACGGTAAGAGTTGTCCGCTATTCCCATTGGAATAGTCCTAAACTAGTCGAGGCACGGAGAAGGGAATGCTGCGTCCCCACAGAAAACTCTCCCGCTATCGGAAGGGCGTGGGACAAGTACCCAATGCCCGACCTACCTGATGCATTTCTTTAGGCGAATGCCAGGTAGGATCCTTAAAATATAGCCCGGGGGTCCTAGTTAACCCTTGGCTACCTCCTTCTACCCTTCCACATCTCCCCATTTCAAATCCCTTCCTATGCTATTAAAGGGGAGTTGCCCAACGTGGATTACCCTCATGTAGCCTGTTACCCTAAAAAAACACTGCAATAAGAGCGTGATATAATGAATAAATATTGGTTGTGAATATTTGATAACCCATGAAAACTTACCAAGAACCCTTCTACTTCTTGCTTTTGAGAGACAAAAGTGTGAGAAATTTTCAAGACATACGCTATTAGAAGGGATCAAAAATTTGTATTCTAAAGATAAAGCTCAAATTGCCGTAAGAATAATTATTATTATGTCCCACCGAATGTGTAACGTACAAACAGAAAAAATAACTAAGACCAAATTTCATTTATTACCTCTAAGCAGTGGCGGCTCGTTAGTTCTTTAAGTTAAGTGCTGCATCATCCCAAACAACAATTTTTACGACGTTAACATCGTAAAATAATAATAGTAACAGCTATAATGTTACCAGAACTCTACGAAAAATGACTCGACCCTTAATACGTTACATATCTAATTTTTTCTACATTGTTTCCAATAGTGTCTAGTTTTAAAAGCGGAATAATTGAAGTCCAAGTTGACAAGTATTTTAACACAGTATTTTATGACCAAGTGATAGATTTTCTCATTATAACGCAAGTCTTCAAAATGCAGGCCTTAAAATGTTTTTTCTTTAAAATATTCTCCAATTCTTATTTTTTTAAATTTTTTACTAATAATGTACAAATTCTATTTATGTTTTGAAAAACTAATTTAAAATATGATTTTTAATTACTGAATGGTTCAAATTTCATTTGATTTCGCTTCTTCTGCATTATTATAGCACGACACGAACCTGATCCGTGTTCAGCTGAAATGGTAGTTTGTGGAGAGAGATCCTTTACTGAGAAAGGTTGAGCACAGAGATAGCCATTGACTCCCATCAGCAGGTGCGGGGAGAGGAAGGAAATTTAAAGTGTTTGAAATAGAAACTGAAATTCAGTCAGTTAAACACACAAGTATTACAGAAGTTCTTAAAATCTTTAAAAACATCTTATTCCTTGATTTAATTATTTGCGGTAGCACATGAGTATATACGTGCGACCCGCCACTGTCTCCAAATTTTTGTGCTCCAGTGCTTTGTAGTTCTGATTCATTTCTTTGATCATGAAGGCGCCCATCGTTTTTTATTATTATTGCAAACATTGGGCTCAATCTTCTTTCTTTCATTACTCACATATTACCTTTCATAGACAAGAAAATACATTGGTAACAAACATGCAATCAAGAATGCCGGTACTATCGCGTCTCTTATGCGTACAATTACGTTCGTATATTTGTTAAGAGTAATAAAAATGTTTGATGAGTGATTAAATAAACTATACTTCTGAAGTTTTTGACAACAGTTTTATTTTCGTAAAGGACACATTTTTATTTCTTATATTTTAGTTCTATTTATCTGATCTGTTCAGAATAATTGTACTGGTCTTAACCTGAAATTTAATTTTCGATTTAAAAATTGTTCACATCTGCAGCTCACAATTAGTCCAAGTGGACTGTTAATTATTGGCAGACGAGTGTTTACGTTATGTACGGATCCAATAAGCTTACTTCGAATTAAGTTAAATTTAGATAAGAGAAGTTCATGATTATGCAGCTTTTTTAGTGTTGAGGGTAACTGATCTCTGCTTTGAGCAGCGTGGTTTCTAAAGATTATTGAATATTAAAAATGCAATAAAAATGAACAAGAGCGCTTCTCAACTCTGCGCCAACGCAGATATTTGCATAGTTGCTTACGATTACGATACATTTTCAAAACATGAACGAAAATTAGAAGCCTTTGGTGAAATTCGACATTTGAATTAACGAGCATTAAAAGAAGGAGAAAATTAGAAATAAAAGTTATCCGATGATATATGTGAATTTAATCATAAATTCAATTTTCATAAACGTCTGTCAGACGAGAGAACCTCGATAGCAGACTGTAATAAGCTGAGTACAATATTTCCTTTCGTTAATGTTTTTAGAATAATTATAGCATTACCAAGTTGCTGGGGCAAGGGATCGTGTTGAAATGTGCTCCAGTTTACCCCCACTACATCCTAACCGTAAAGGACGTTTGTGCATCTTTCGTCGACACGTCTTCTGAAACCTCTCGAGCTATATCGTACTTTGTACATGAAAGCTACTGTGGCTCAATGTTGTAATCATATTTTTAGCCTTTACCTTACTATCTTCCCTATTTTTTTTGTTAGAATCTAGAAACATGCCTTGTTGTGAAGACAATCCTTGGATTCGAAAACAAAATATTTGAGTAATTGATTGAAATCTGATCAAGGGACGAAGTGACGGAACAAAATCAGTTTTATAACATATATTGGTAGTTGTCATTTGTGAAATAACGCCTTTGGTACAAGATTTGTTTCGCAGACTGCTCCAGACATAATTACATTTACGAATATACGCCTAGTAGAAGATAACGACACATCTTTACTGCGTGCTCGTTACGTAATAGGGGAAAATGACTTTGAAACAGGCATTAACCTCGACGAGATACGGTTATAATGGAGGAAAGTAGAACTCTCAGCGTAAGAGAGACAAATTTTCAGATAGCACAAATTGAGATACAAAATATAAAATGTAAACAAATACAATAAGGTCTTTTGAAATCCATACAAACCGTTTTGGATATGTATCACCCGGAAGTTTTATATTCAATCCTAGTTACAAAATTGAGCTTCTCGCATACTCATCTCATAGTTATCGATCCCATAAAACTGTATTCTAATTGATTGGAACATTTTGAATTATCGGATGGTAGATAAACTCAAGCTAGTTAAAAATATATTGTAAAATGTTACTTCGAAACGTTTCGTTATGTTAGCCAAACCACCGACAATCTGGCGATGTTTTATTCAATAAATATCGTTAAAGAGTTACATGCACAAATGCACTCCTAAAGAAAGTGTTAATAATCCAAAGATAATACATCGGTTAATATGACCGTTTGATGTTGACAGTTAAAAAATTGTAATAAAACCGTAAGACTGTCATTGTTAATATATATATATATATATATATGTATTGTAATACCAATTAAAGAGGCCATTAATTGTTTTAATATAATTGGATTGTTAGCGGCACGAGTTTCGAAAGCGACAATCACGGCTCTTTGTCGGCGATAATACTTGAAAAACCGCGCGCTCGGTAGAAGCAGTTTGCGGCGAGAGGCGAAGCGGATGAGTCCGGCAACGGTTACGGGAGAGCGAGGATGCTGATCTAAAAGTATGAATAGCGCGGTCCAAGAAGTCCAACTGCGAGATCTATTAGTTTACATAAAATGCGAGTAAACAGTTTTGACGGAGAGACTCAAATAATAATCGCAAAGTTGGAAGCAAAAGGTTTTGCTTCACACAGACTGAACTAAATTTCGCATAGAGGCATCAAGGAGACCTATGTCCGAGGGCTGACTGATCCAAAGTTCTAGGGGGCAGAGAACGAGAACATGGACCGTGTGTATTAAAAATTTAATGTGTAGAATCAATGAATAATGGCCTTTTTAGTGAGTGTTGTCCTCAAGCTCCAAGAATCAGATCTGGCACCAGAAAGACATTCGTGAGTACAAAACAATTATTTTAAATCTGTAAACGAGGATTGAAGGTAGAAGTCAGATTTGGTTCGTTTTTCTTTTCATTTAATTTCTTTTCATATTGTATTAAGTTAGATTCAATGAGTTTGAATTGTTAATGTTAGTTTATTAAATTGGATTGTTCTTCCTATGAAACCAAGTATTGACCTTGAGATAAAGAGAATTTCGATGTATTTGATTGTAAAATATAAAGTTGTTTTTTTCCTAGAACGCCACGAATTGCAATATTGAAATAAAATATTTGTTTGTTAACTTGATGAAATTCGGCGTATAAAGTAGGGATTACAATTTGTACTTTTAAAGAATAAATTTTTAAATCTTAATAATTTTGTTAATTAATTCTTTTAATTAAGACCAACTTTTAATTATTATTATATATATATATATATATATATATATATAACTAGTAGCCTGAGGGAGCTTCCTTTAGCTCTCGCAGTCGGAACCTTTCTGGAGAGACGGCGAGGGCTACCTTTCTGTTTACCTTTTTTTCTCTTCGCTTTTGAACTAAGGTTCCCATAAGCCGAGGCACATCGGTCTGTTTTCACAGTTGTATGTTCCGGGAACGTCGACCATGGTCATACGGTAAGAGTTGTTTCGCGTTCCCATTCGAACAGTCAGCCAGATGCCTCCTAAACTGGCCGAGGTCCGGAGGAGGGAATGCTGCGTCCCCACAGCAAACCCCATCGGAAGGGCGTGGGCAAGTAGCAAGCAGCAAGTGGATTACCCTTATGTAGCCTGTTATTCTAAAAAAACTAAGTATATTTTATAGATAATTTTCTGACTTAATTCATCTTAATCATCCTAAAATAACAGAAACCATAAATTGAATATCACAAAATCAACCTTTTGCGTAATAAATTATAATAAATAAAAATAAAAATTGTTTTTACATTAGTAAGTACTACTATCTAATTGATCGATAGTGTATAAATACAATAAAATAAATTTAAATATACATACATATAGTAACAATGTAATTACATTATAAAATTATACTTCATTGAGGGTTTCAACTCCAAATATAATGTAGTTATCCATAACTAATTATTCAAATGTGTTTGGATATGTAACTAAGCCTCCAATCTTGACTTCAAATTCGGCAAACTATAGTCTGCTGGATCTTAAGAAACAATAACTGTAAATAAGAAAATTTATTTCGGCGATTTTCAATTTACTCCTTAAAATGTGCCGATTATCTGATACGCAGCTTTTTATTTATATTGATTACAACGTACACGCCTCTTTCATTTACTACTCTTACTGCCGTTGTCAAAATCGAATAACCATAAAAAACCTGGTGTTAACATTTCATATTTGATAATATACATTACTAAAATTAAATTTTATGCCACGCCGCTTTATCCGTTCGCAAGCATGACTAGAGTTGTGAGAATATAATTCAATGGAGGATTGAACAACTCAACTCAATGGTGTTGCTCCCTAACTCAATATTTATTCTATCTTTGCACGGTTTAGTCTAATAACATCATCGAATTGCCAAATAGTGTAAACCTCATTTTGTGTAAATAGGAAATTTTCGCAGCATATTAATGGAATCCTTTTCGTGTTAGTATACTTTCATAGCTCACATTTTTGTCATCAACATGAACAAAAATATCTCACTTTAGGAAACAGTGCAACTTTAAAACGCAATTTTTTGTAACGATAGTAACAGTATTCATATTTATTACTTTTTATTTAGCATATTTATTGTAATATTAGTAATTTTTGTGTGTTTATATCGAGGTTACGTGGAACTTTCCCATTACGTGTATTACGTGTTCAAGGTGGGAATAAGTGTGGTTCAAGAAGGTTCTTGTGACGAATGCATATTAGAATCGATGTAAAAGAAGTAAAGGAAGTGTAGTAGAAGTGAGAAAATTGGAAATAAACAGACAGAAAATTAGAAAGAACTGGCCGACGTTTTAACTTAGTAAATTTTATAAATAGTTTCCTTGTATTTTGTCAGTAGAGGACTAATGAAAATATAAATATATTTAAGTTATTTTTGAATAAATATATTATTTTTCAACGACTTAATCCCAAACTTTCCTCTAATTATTTATATTTTAAATGCAAATCCAAAATCCCATAAAATTTTATACAGATGCAATGATTTCTTTCGATTTAAAACATCGTTTCCAAACGATTACATAAACTGTTTGTCGAATACAATTATTGAACTCGTTTCGACGAATAAGAAATTATTACAGATGATCTTGCTGAAAGTCCATTTTAAATAATGAAATGTGGAAAATAAAATGGATCTCTAAGCTGTTGCATCTATTGGCTCTATTTAAATTCATGAGTAATTTGTATTCCTACCACTTGGAACGCAAATAGCATTTAATTTTATATGGACTTACTTTATATTAAAAACTAAAAATTGTTTTTCCGTCTTCTAGGTGAGTCCATCTCGAAGAACCCTAAGTAAGATGGCCACGGTTTTGATTCCTAACGGTTCTGTTCACATAACTCTGAAAGGTAAAGTAGCTTACGCGTAAGTTAAATTCTTTATTAACTATTTATCTTTATTTATCTTAAAAAACAGTTTTTATCATAGCGGTGTATCATAATTCCTGCTCTCTTGGACCAGTTGTGGCTACTATTAAAGTAAGAGATAAGTATTACTGATAATCTGAATATATTATAAATTTTCTGAATCCAGGTTTGTACCATTGTAATTATTTCTAGTGGCATGTCATTCACCAACATGTTTCTTACATATCGCTGATTTCCTGTTTGAAGCGCCCTTCTATTCTCAGTTTATATCAGTGGAATATTTCAATTAATTAATAGTCTCTTTGACATGTGAAAAAGTAAACACACTAAAACAACATGGGTTGCACATTCTTATACACTAGCACTTCTCTACTTAATCTCCCCCAACTAAGAATGAACAATATATACCGATTAAGTCCTACGTATTGCGCACTTTATTGTTTACAATTTATATAAATAATATACAAACTTTGTATTAATAATAACACATACTCATACTAAAATGTCCTAAAATGGCTATCCCTTCGTTCTCATAAATTCAGAGAGCTAAAAAAGTATATTGATACCAAACAAAAGTGATAATTACATATACTGTTCGACTAAAAAGTTTATAATCCTGTAAATTAATCGCCGTATAATCACTTTATGTGTTTAAAGTTATAATTATAGTAAAAAATCAAAGAGAAAGTATCCTTACAAAAGAACCATTTCAACATCTCCTGAACAGAATGTTCAAACTACTATAAAATAAGAACTAACGGTATAGCAATTATATATCTTAATAAGACCCCAAACGAATTGAAGAATAAAAAATGTAAACATTTGGAAACAAACCATATTCTGGCGGATACAGTTATAAAATTTCCCGAATATATGAGCTCACGAGTTCTATATTGATATATATATATATATATAAATGTACTAAAACAATTATCTGTTAAAACAATGTATATTGTAATCAAAACATTTACTTACTATATGTTAAAATTTATTTAAAAAATACTCACTAATCTAAATATACTTACCTTAATCTTTGTGAAGTAATAAAATATAATTTGTTTGAAGAACAATTTGGTGAAGCAAGCAGTCACTGGAAAACGTATTTCAACGCTTCAGTTCACTTTATATTGAATTAATGTAACTTTCCAGTGCGACTAAGACACATTCTAATATTGTTTATAGTAAGGATTATTTTTGTGTCGTTTTTTCAGCTTTTTGTTTTTTCACTCGGTGATTCAATAATCGGAGGCGGGTATATTTAATGAGTTTTCTATTAATAAAATGATGCCAAGATCTTTTATGTTCGAAGATTATTAGGAACATTTTACATAATTCCTAGTTGAAATTTAAATGTCTATACTATACACAGATTTTGGTCAAGGCTGTAGTAATCAGTACACCATTGTTCCAGCAATTTTGTGCTGTAGTTAGAGGTGGAAGATGGACCAAATAAGATGGAAGTCATGAAAATGGTCTGTTCATAGATGAAACATGACATAGATGGCGGTGAGATTGATATAAATTTCAATCAGAATAGTATTTTACAATGGAAGCGTTTTTCTGGGCACGATGACCAACCAGCCAATCTGTGGTTGTATATAGCAAGGAAAAATTGAAAGATGCCGCCGTGGGAATCTCAGAGGACCTCCCGCCAGCTTCGTTTTGGATTTCCTGTGCCAGGTGGATCCCAATACAAAAGCAAAGCCGCTTCCTTCCATTCTCTACTCGCATCCTGTGCTCCCCCGACGCTTGCAGTTGGCACAATATTTTTGCTAGAAGAAATTCGATTACTTTTGCTTCTGTAAAATACAACCTGGAACCATCCATCGTTGAGTCGTATCCAGTTTAGAGGATTGTAATTGGAAGCTTGGTTGCTAATGGAAATAGTCCCAATGATGAAGAAGAGAAGTGCCCTCAACTCCTAAAAGTTAATGACCACATAATATCCCAATTGAAAGCAAATTATTTTAATATTTGTAATCCTCTTGTATATTCGTGGGGCAAATTGATATATTAACCTTGGTGAAAATGATTCCTAATAGAAAAACTATGGTCGTGTGTAAGTATTTATAGATTTTAAGTTGCATTTTTTGTGATGAAAGTAATTAATTCCTGTGCGTTTACAATTTATATACTTTTATAAAATTCAAGTATAAAAATACTTAATAAGACAAATGGCCAAATGACCGACAAAATGAAGTGATAATATAAATACAACACATCGTTTCTGAAAACTTTGTCCCTTTCTTCAGGTGCTAAAAGAACCACAAGAACCAAGACTGACACAACCACACAAACCAGTTAACAAACTCAGGTGGATTCCAGTATAATTTAATGCAATTAATTTCTATACAAATACTTTACGAGAGTAAAATTAAAAAATTATGTTCAATAACGTATTGAGAGTTTGTATGACCGATGCGAAATGGGGTCTGGACGATGGATTCCTTCTCAGTGATACGCAAATTAATATCCCCCATTTTTACTCACAGACAATTTCAACGTCAGTAATTTAGCAGCTACATTTCACGTCTTTCAAAATTTTTGCATCGGTGGGTTACTGATGATGTTGCAATGGAACATTGTAATGACTTCTTTTGAATGCGTGCACAGACTTCCCCCTTTCCGACGGAACTAAACGTAGGTGAGATAATTAGTGTCTGCCACAGTAGGCTGAGGCTTCGGAGCTGTTGCCGGATTTTGCTGGGACCGTAAATCTACCGCTATCCCAGACAATGAGTGGCGTCCGTCAACATCTGGCTGGTGGACCCCGGGACAATTGGCGGAGCCCATCTGGACTCGTTCCATCCACATTCCTGCTTCGTCAGAAACACTTGCTTACTAAACACGATTAGTCGGTCGGCTTCAGTCTTCGGTTTAGAGGCTGAAGTTTTGACGTACATTTTTTGTCCAAACAGAGATGATTTAATAGATTGAACAAACAATTCATAAACGAACCCGGTTCGAAAACTTATTATTTGCAGAATAGTATGTTAAAGCTAATTTTGAAAGACTGCGTAGAGTATATTTTAATTTTTCAGGACTGCTCACAAAGTTTCAGACAGATCTGTCTTCCTTTCGTCTAAATTGAATAATTGATGTGATTTTCAAAACGAAGTGAAAGAGAATTTCCAGTGTTCATCATACATTAGATTATTTCGTTAATTCGTTCCTCTAGATTTTTTGAAGCGAAAAAGGAGTAACAATATGAAACATTGCTTAAAAAAAATGCGTATGAGGTTGGAAGAAGAGTGTTACGAAGGATAAAATTGTTTAGAAATATTGGAAATATTAGCTTTTGATGTTGTCCAAATCGTCTCTAATTTCCATGCTTGGTAATATTATTCTTGTTTGCTGTATTAAACTGATATTTACGTGTTTAACATGTTTCTGTCAATGAAAAAATTTATTCAACTTCAGTTTGACCGCGGTATTTTAGTAGCTTGGTATACCATGTTACTGAAACATTATATTAATTCATATTTATATAATGAAATTATATTAATTTGTAATTATTCTTAAAAAAAATTATAAATGCGTACGTTATTACATTCCAAATTGTAGATATATATTGCCATACCTGATGAGGTCCTAGGAGAGGACGAATCGTCGAGTATTTAATATATATTTTTGAAATAAACGTTATAATATTTTTCTGATTTAAAAGCCATTTATTTATTTTAATATTATAATAAAGGCAGATATTTTTCATCGTTATTAAATACAGTGATTTGCAAAACTAATGGATGAGTTACGCAGCGTATATCACCTTTACAACTGGAGTAAATGTCTACCAGAGAATGTCCAACAACTCATAAAAAGTATAACTTTATAGACAATTTTTTTACATATACCTTGAACACACACAGAGACCCATAGAATAGAATATGATCCAACTCTGTTGCGTTTCGTGTATCTTATTTAGGGTGAGGTTGTTCATGAATTTTTGTGATAACGTTGTACTTTCATCTTCCACTTTTTTCTTCAGCCGCAGTTTATTTAACGTGATTCAAGACATCCCACACATGTTCTATGGTATTTACATTGGGAGAGCGTGTGGGTCAATCCATACGTTCTCGTTTTACAATGTTATGTGGTATAGCTAGCACTGTGGATAAACAGCGCATCTGAATACACGCGTATAGAGCTTTGCAATATACCAGTGTCGTTCAATTATTTTTATTATGCGTAACCGTATTCCGACCTTAAACCAGTTAGTTGAATAGAATCGATGTTTTAACTACACCTTTCATCTCAATCATATAATCGCTGTAATGAGTCTTGTACAAAAGTTTAGTTTTATGCATCTTGATGATGTATTTATATGCGACTACCGGAAATTATACATAAACTAGTTCTGTCGCGTTATATAGAGGAAATAAGCATATAATTTCTCAATTCGTATTTTTTAATGCAAAATTAGGATCTTATTTCTGCTTATGCTTTGAAAGAAGGCCCGTTTTACGTGCTAGACCAGTCACATTGCCACGCCATTTATGCCGAGGATGCGATGGCTTAAAGTGGTAAACGCATCATCACGACGTAGGAGAATTAGGGGGAGATCATGAGAATAATGGCCACGAAAGTGGCTGGTCGATGGGGACCGATATTGCTTAGGTAAGATTGTTTGAAGTGAGGAGTCTGAGCACATTTCACGAGAGGCGACAGAACACGTTCAAAATAGATCCAACTACCACATGTCGACATTAGGCATGCCGGATAAAAAACGTGTATTTAACCGAGTTACAGAAGTGTTATTATTGGAAAGGATTCAACGTACTTCACACAAAATTATGAGAATGCAAGCTTAGAGGGACACTTTGTTGCAAAATAAAATATAAATACGTAGTAGCTATCATTCATAAAAGGACTTCACAAATTATTGTGGTATTTCCATTCTGATTGTTTAGTAATTTCGGGAATTAGATATCCTTTATAATTAATTCGATACCAGTTCGCAGTTCGTGCAATAATTTAATAATGTGATAAGATTTTTCACCTTTGGTATTCTAAGCAACAGAGCGTGACCGCCTAGCACGCACTTGTAACGTATGCGTAAGATTCAGATAAGAACAGTTCGGCTGCTGGCGACCACGCCCATGCATATCCATAACACCGTGATGCTTTACCTTTATTTCGCAGTCCACATACACAGGACTGAGCTATTCCAGCCTCTCAAGATCACGAACGGTGTATTCTGAAAAATTCCAGGCGCACTAGCTGGAGACAGAGTACTTCGTATAGAAATTCAAAAAATTACCTAATGGGAAACGATGGTTATGTTTGCATTTAAATGTTCATTCAAAGTTTTGAGGAAAGTGTTTACTTTTCAAATAACCGATACAGCGACGAAATCGACATAAGTTCACCAAATTTGGGAATTAATGGGATCATAATACATTATTTAAAAATTAAACCAATATTATTGCTAAATTTGACGTGCGCATGATGCATTTAGAACACTGTAACCATCTCGACGTGAGGATTAATATAAGACAGTAGAAGTTTCAAGAAGAATAATGGGAAGAAAGTACAAGGGCTCCTATAGATTACTTTAAAATTCTTTACTGTAAATTATACGGCAGGACATAAAGGTATGTGGAATTATTTTCCGATAAGAAATAATGAGAGCGTGGGATATAATAAAAAATTGACGTAAAATTCTGCATTAAATAATGTAAAGGAACAGATTCAATTTAAATCCACTTTTGAAAGTTTAATACAATGTAGCTTACTTGACCTAATAGTCCATGATTGAATTCATTCGTTAACGTTTTCAAAAATGTATCTAAAGACGATAATTTGTGTAACGGAATTAAGAAAGAAAATATGGTTCACGGCCCGCATTTACTTGTTCATAAAAGTAAAACTTCTTTTATCTTACTTCCGTCAAATATTAGCTGTTCCCCCTTAAAAATCCAATCATTTAGGATTGTAGTAGTAATATAAAGTATATAGAGTTTTCCTAAATAATTTAGGAAGTGAAGTAACGTGTCAGTATATTTTTTACTACATTTGCTTGTTTTTTTTTTATTCTTTCCGACAGTAGTATTTTCGTGTAAATTATCTTTTTATTCCATAATTTTCTACCGGATTGAAACTCTATTAAAGCCAGGGAAATATGTAATAAAAGTAGTACAATATATTGTTTTAGGATTATTTTGCTTACTTTACAATTTCTTCAGTTAATATTGAAAATCTCCGCATGCATTCGTAAAACCTTCCCGAAGTATGCAATTTTATTTTCACTTCAGTGAACAAGACAACTTAATGCGGAATTTAATAGGGAATTTTAAATTTGTTTTGGACAAAAAATAAGTGATATAATGAATATTAAGTTAATTGTTTATCAATTGTAAGTTTGTAACGTGTTTATTATTATTCATTGAATAAGAAAGTAACTGTGCTTAATAACACCGTTTGGGACGCAAATTTCAGTTACGTTAAGTGCTAAAAATAAATGTTAAGTACTCATGTTCTATTAAATATTCTATTAAATTTTGGTATTTATTTATTTTTCAATTTATTACTTACTGTTTGGTTTTGTAAAGACCTGTGTTTGTCTGTAACTTTGTATTAACTTTTCAAATAACACGAACTGGTAGAGCCTGCTCAAGCAATCAAGTTTCAAAGGACAGGTTTCATTTTAATGAGTGACGAGTATCCTAGCGATTCTGTTAGTTTTGTCATTTCAAAGAAAGAAATATATTTCAACTTCTGAAACAGGATTTTGTAGACATTTATGGTGCACAGTTTCAATCGCAAAAAATAAAGTGAGTAAATTAAACGAGTTGGGTTTCCATTTAACTTACTCAGCCTTTTAGCGAATAAAACTATATATATATATATATATATATATATATATATATATATATATATAGTGATATTTTTGACATTTAAATTAAAATAGAAACAATAATGCCCACGTTGGTGAAGCCAATTTGTAATATACCACTTTGAAAAACAAGTTAAATAATAGTTAGCCCACGTTAAAACATCAATTTAACTAATTTAACTTTTAAACGAAAGGATGTTTAATTAATAAGATTTTTAGTTAACCAAACAAACACATTAAATTATTAGATGCACAAAGATTTCAAGTTACAAATTAGTTATTCATTGAATTTTTACCAAATTTATCACGTACAATCAAAATTTTTACTCTCTCTCTCAGGGTCTTTAACTGAGCCTTTACAAAGAAAAGTTATTTATTATTATTTTTTTTAAAACAATCAAATTACTGTGAAGCTATTATTCACATTAAAGTATTATTCTCAATGCCAATACACAATATTTACGATATTCAAAAACCCGAAATCTGACGATTAAAGGTTTACAATAATAATTTAATGGATATTATGACTTACAGTTTCTCTGGTATCAGGGCAATTTTAACTCTTTCAGCAACACTTACACACACTCTACTTTCTAAAAACAGGCCATTTGTTTCACTGACCGTACACTACACTGTTGGTTTAGCAAGTGTTGTCGAAGACGACTTATTCTGCAATAATGCCAATTTGTGGTACTTCAACTAATTCCTCCACTTGAATTAGGAGAATTACATGCAATGTAAATATATTAACATATGTAAGTATGTTAACATATTTGGAACCTTCTAACAGAAATTTTACATCCCTTTTACTCAGTATTTGGCTTCAGCAGAGTCAGGAAGAGTTTTTTTTAGATGTAATTTATTCTATAGATTTTTTAATTTGTCACCTTTTTATTTTTTTTTTATGAATATAGTACACGATGATGTCAAAGATCGTTCGAAACGTTGAACGTCTTTCATGAGCTGTAATTCTCTAATTGAATTTAAATTAAAATTATTCAGGCATTATAGGCAAATGATTTGTTTAATTTTGTATTCCTTGGCCGTCTTGTCCAGCGAATAAATAAATTTGGCAGAATTTAAAACTGTAGATGAATTAAAACACTTCAGAGTTGGGACAATACAACGTGGACCTAATATTTCGGTAATACACTTATAAATATTTTGATTTTTAATTCAGAACACTTTAACCAGGGTAGTTCTCTGTGGTTAGATATTGCCTTGACTGATAAAGCTATCACGACCAAGTCAGTAGTTTCTTATAAAAAATGTAGATGATTTATAAAATGAGATAAAGTAGTGCACTGCTCAAATCTGACATTTTATTTTACGGACTATATTGCAAGAGAACTTTGGGAATTATTCCTCGGCATATTTACAGCTTAGTATATTTATGTTATTATGTTATATGTAGCAGTGTTTGCCGTAATTACCTGCTAATCATAAAACCTCAAAGCAAAACGTAAGCTTTATTAACATATGCAGTCTTATAACGGAAGAAGACTGTCCAGTAACTCGAGAATTTCTGATGCCAACGTCTCACGTAGTACGAATACAGGATAAGACTTCTGGAACTGATTGCTTGACACGCATTAGATATTGTTATGGACAATAATCAATGTTATGGGTTTTATTTTAATAATGTGCGTCAAACCGGTTCCAGTTCACATGCTTGTAGGGTTCCAGCTCTGTACATCTTCTTTCAATTGGTCATTGATCTCTGAAAGTGCTGTACGTTATTAACTGAGATGTTCTCGAACATTGCTGGAATTATCCATTCACGTGTTATATCTAAATTAAACGTTCGCGTAAACGCGTTCCATATATCTCCATTGTGAAAAATTGCTGCAAAATCACTTTATCATCAAGTCTTGAGCTCCAATTTACTGTTGACAAATTAAATTTCTAACAACATTTTTCCATAAAGATTTTTGCTTTTTAGTGAAAGTTCTGTTACTGACAATCTATTTTAAATATTTTATTTTGAAATTTTTTGACAAGTGTGAAGTAATTTTCTTATACAAACGTTTTTTACTCAGACAATGGAATACCCGAAAAAATCTGTATAATAACTTTAAGTATTGTAACATGTATTATTTATATGTACGATTTCGGAAGAAAATCGTTCCCAACATCCATTTCAAGCTTTGTCCCTTATTTTTAAAGATGTATCCTTATTACCGCAGCACGTTAGTTCTTTATGTAGTTTCTGGTGCAATGGTTTCTCAGAATGTAGCAGCTGACTAAGTTCTCTGAGGAGCGTAGCCTCGCGTTTCAACGGATCTAGACAGTATTCTTAATCGTCCAAACTTGGCGATGTAATATAGTTTTCCGTATCTCATCCTTTTGCTATTTAATGCGAAAAGTTTTAGATTATTCAAATAGCAACACGGAATTTCTTTGAGGTTTTCTGATAACTACGTGGAGCTTGGAACGTATCAAGGTTAATTTTAGGTACTGGAATCAGTACTCCAGTATTTAGCCAGATTTATTCCCGTTCGTTAATTTAATCAAAATGCAGTTGAATTTCTGCAATAGAGAAATTAATGAACTAACATCTTATGAACGTCACTGAACTGGAGAGAAATTTCTAGTATTCCAAATATGATGCACAATCGTCCTCTGACCTGGGGTTGAATTGGGAGTAGGCCGGAACTCAGCTTAAGACAAACCTTCGTTACGACAACTTCGTACTGTAAAAACTGTTCTGAAAATATTGACACATGTTAATATATTGAGTTGAGATCAGAATATGTTGTGCGTCAAAAAACTCACGTTAAGACATGGTGTAGTAAAAAAACCTTGGTGCTGACTGTATATCCCACTCGTAAGTGCATAATGAATATTTTTAAGAATGATAGTTGCGATACGCCAAGTTCTTTCCTGACGACATTACTTCCCTCCATCTTCTCCCTTTTCCTACTGCGCATCTCGTACGACTTGCTATTTCTCACAATGGTTAACATTATTCTCCACGACTTTAGATTTATGGTATTAATCCTCTAGTGAGGAAATAGGACCAAAAGCACTCTTACATACAAAGATACTAGAATTGTACAATGAAAGAGACACTACAAACAATTTCAATGAGAAAGAAAAAATGACACACAGATTAGAAGAGCAAACAAATACGAATAATACGTATATTAGAAAATACTGAAATAATAAATACACAAATTACAAAATATATATTACAGGCAATCTCAAACTGATAAAAATAAAAGGAAAATACTTTTGACGACAAACGATTAATACGTAATGAAGATTATAGAAAATACCTGAAGAAGATACAAAAATGTATCGAAACGTCGTCATAATAAAAATTAAAAGTGTCTGCATAAGGTCATCAATTGTTTTATTAATTCAAAACAGAAGTTAAATTAACCCTTTTAACTACTAAATTCAGTATTGTTCCAGAGAGAGGTTTATCGAGACCTTCTCATCTTGTCTCTTCCATCATCTTCACCAGAAGTGGACGATGGATCAAATCATAGAAGCATCGCGCTGCAAATTTCCTACGTTTTAATACCGTTCCTTCCATAATTGCACCGAGAAAGTTTATATTTCCTTCATTATTTCATGAAAATGTCATCGGCTTTGGTACACGCCTTGACTGTGTTGAAATCTCAACCAAGGAAAATTAATCATCGACTCACACGTAGAGTTTTCATAACCTATTATTCCTAAAGTCAGCTTAAACTAAACTTGTTTAAGAGGCGTTCATTCAAAATACTTGGACATTTATTCATAGCCGTTTATTCGAGTGTAAATAATGACTGAGCACTGCGTTGATGCAATCCACCAACTTTTATCTGACTTCCGTAAATTTAAAAAAAAACTACTAGCGAGACGTTATCCAGTTGTCTTAATCTCTGTATTTATCATTTACTGTAGGGAATGTCTGCGTAAAGAACTGTATTCTAAACTTCGAAACTAATCTCAGTTATATATTAATATTTATATTAATCTGACTTCGTGGAATTATAAATGATTATACCAGCTAAATTTATCAAAATATATATTTTCGCAAAATTAAATAATTATAACATATTAATAAAATTAAAATTGCCACGACATTTCGTTCCGGTTTGGAATCTCTTCAGGTGCAAATATAAAAATTTTACTTGACTGAATATATTTCTTGAAATATGAATGCGTAAATAAATTTTTGTGGCGACGATTAGTAAAAGTTTGTGCTTTTTCCATAGATTGCAGTCGAAATATATATTGATATTCACCTAACAATGCGATTAGTTTCTTGCAAAATTAAATACGGCTAGGTTCGTATCTATCCAATTTTTTAAAATCTTTCTAGCTAGCTTCTTGTCAATATGTTAAGTCCTGCGGACAAGTGGTTTGGCAATGATTCAACATAACTATAGCAGTCCAGTTGGGTATAACATATTATGCAATGAGAAAAAATTTTGAATGCATACAAAAGCTATCAATGTAGCATGCACCTAATGCAGGACAAACGATAGAAAACCTGCATCAGGTAGGTCGGGCATTTGGTGCTGGTCCCACGCCCTTCCGATGGCGGCAGAGGGGTTTTCTGTGGGGACGCAGCGTTTCCTTCTCCGTGCCTCGACCAGTTTATGAGGCAGCTGGCCGACTGTTCCAATGGGAACAGATAAGAATTCTTACCGTATGCTCAAGGTCCGCGACCCCGGATCATACACCTCTCAAAACAGCCCGAGGTGTTCGGCTTGTGGGAATCTTAGTTCAAAAACGGAGAGAGGAAAAGGCATCCCCAAAGGTTCCAGAAAGATTCTGCCTGCGAGAGAAAAGCTCTCATAAGATTTCCGATGATGAATATTGTTTACTTAGAGTACAGACATTAGGAATTTTGCTATTTATTTAAGTGATTCTGTGGGCAATAAATTTGTTGATTCTGTGTTATATATGAATTCTGACGTGACTTTTGTTGGGAAAAATATTTCTAGTTTTCTTTTAATGTTACCTTGCAATTAAATTTGTGTTCTAATACTTGCTTCATATCAACGTGTAATATTTAATTTGTATTAATTTAACTCGCATATATGATAATTTTTTTAATTAATTTGTCTACATATAGCTTGCTCATTTTAGTTTAGAGAAGTTCTGTGTAAACAACTACATGCTCTTCTTTCTCCAATAATACAAACGCATGCACCGTACTTCTGCATAGTTTCATTTTATAGATTTAATGCTCTACTGGCGGTATATCATTTTTATAACTTCGTGTAGGACTTGGTTGCAAGTGGATGGTTCAACAGCCTTTCCCCTAACAACATGCACCGTTTTATCGCTTCGGTGTTCAAAGTTATAAAAAGTTGTCGCTGTCGTCGAAAACTTGAACATTAATGTATATCGGTCACCATTTTCCAAGCGTTCGCAGTGCGTAGTTTTCAAGTTTTATGTTTATTAAGCCTCCATTTTATTTCGTCGGAAACGTAAAAAATGTGGAAATATTTATTTCTATTTATATTACACACGTACTTAGAATTTTTTTTCTCATTTATTTTGGGTAGTGTGTCGGCAAGGCTACATATTCTTATGAAGGATGAGGAAGTCCGGGAATGTGTCTAAATTGCTTTGTGACTCATACCAGTATTTATCTTGATAATTTCGGAAAACAAATTCGGATTAACTTCCACCGACAATGCCCCAGCAATCAGAAACGGAAAAAGGACACCAAAAAAATTCAATATCAGTGTTTATGGATCAATCCGCCCAAAATGATTATATATATAATTGTTGTGCATGCACAGGAACTGTGGGAATATTTCCGCGATACAATTCACGAGAATGATATTAAATTATAATTAGTGTAATATACTTTTCTGAGTTCCAGTAGCTGACGTTATTCACAGAAAAAGGATAAAAAATGGTGGTCTAATTGGTAACTATTTATTGATGTTTTTCTTCGGTAATGTTGCAATAACAATTTTACTTTAGTCTTCTTTAAGGAACTCAAGTAATTTTCCACCGTTAAATTACTGAAAATGATCAATTATCGATGACAAAATATCGGACATTTATAAATATATAAATTAAGAAATGTACGACCTTGAATCTTAAAATTATATTTATTAGCAAATAATTTTTTCATTCTCTTTTAGGACCACTTCAGGTTTAATAATTTGGTATATAAATCATGCAAAACATTTTACATGATTTATATACAAAATTATTAAACCTGAAGAGATGCTAAAATAGACGAAACGTCATATATTCAAATTTTTGTTAATAAGCATAATTTTCTTATCCAAGGATCCAAAATTTATTAATTAATTAATGTGATCCAGTATCATTTAATTAATAAATACAAAATTCTGAAAATATATTAAACTAAGTAAATGTGACAAATTCGGAAGGAATGTGAACGCTGTCGGCAATAAGACGTATTTAATGATAGCAATTTGAATATGTCGTCGAAATTTGATTAATATGATTTGTTAACAATTACATCTTTACATAATACATTTATCCTTGTTGATTTAGTACATTGTTAAAATACAACTGTTGCTTCAAAACTAATACTTTATTAACGAGTGCATTTATTTGACAAAAACACTGGAGGAGAATTTGTACACTTGTTATAAATGATTAGGATTTAAATACAGTGAAAACCCACTGATTATTCCACTTACGTTACACGACATTTATTTAATAAATTTTATATAAAGAATTCATTAAATGTGACAGATACTGTTATTCTCTGCAGCGTATGTTTGTGTCAGTTTCACACAAACGACAACTGGATGTTGTTTGCATATTAAATAGTAATTCGTTCTTTCATTCTTTTATATAAACTTATGTAATAGCATGTATGAAACCCTTCTATAATGAATTAATCATAATTATACACATGAGGTATATTTATTTTTCATTGAATAAAATAAATTTCACGTTTTTCATGATTTTCTTGCCGCAATAAACTAGAACGTAAGTTAATAAGAATTCGTAAAAGCCACAAGAGAATGGAAACGTCGGGCGAATAATGTTTTGTACATACGTAACTCGAAAACAAGGAAATTTTTAGTGATAAAATTATTGTAACACAATTCTAGACAGGTAATAGGCGTTATAAGAATTCAAACATATCAATTGCTACTGATAAACCTGAATACAGGGAAAGCATACAAAGCGAATTCCGCTAAACACTGTTAAAGCCTGCAACCGATATATGGTCTTACTTAGTTCAGCCACTGATCCTAATAGACAGATATCTTCACTCTCTGTTGTGGCATAGTCTCTTCAGAGAAGATGAACGTCCGGTTGTGTAAGAAACGTCAGTCTATGATGGTATATTTTTTAACTTTTCGACATAATCGTCATGTGTTTTCCGATGTTCCCCGTTGATTTTCATTAATCTAACTGCGTTATTCTATCTCTAATTTATATATCCTGCAAGAGACAGATAAATTTCGATATAAACTATCTGGTCTTGAATTTCGTTCGAAAATTCTAGAGACTTTCCGGGGTATAGAATTGTCTAAGGGATGGATGAACAATAAGAAACTTTTTTTCGTCTTAAAGGATAAGGGTAGAAATGAGAGCTGCAACATACATACCATAACTGCATTTATCATTCAAAGTTAGCGTTCTCGTCTTAGTAGATCTGTTTCCGCCTTTACTCAAAATTGTTCAATTTTCCTTTCTTCATTTTCTGATAGTTTCTGCTTTGATGGTTAATTTATTACCCTTTAACAAGTACATCAGAGAATTGAAGTTCTGAAACTTTAAATCCGTATAAATTTTTTTTAGCCTTGGTATAGAAGAAGTTGAGGATTGTAAAACGGTTAACTCGGAGAAAATGTAAATAATTGTGGTTGATCCTTTTTTGCCCCGTGTCCATTTCTTTGATTTTGGAGATTTGCGTGTTACTGATATGGAGGGAATTAGTAGTGCTGGGTGCAAGGGCGACGGCGTGGCCCCGTACTCCCGCGCCCCACGCGGCGCTGGTGCTGCCGCCTGGCGGAGAGGCCAACGAAGCGAGTCGAGGTTGCCGATACCAGCCTTGTCTTCAGTCACGCAGTTGTTCTTATAGTGGAGTGTGATGTGTGTGTATGTGTGCGGGCTCGCTTCCTCCAGCGCTGTCTTTTCAGCATCCCTTTCCTGCTCGGTACCGCTACGATGACGAAATACTGCGGAGAGCCCGTACGTCGGACTAATGCGCGCAAAAAGGCTTCGAGTCTTTCGTCGGCGGCGTGTTTCGCCACGGACAAGATCTCTTACTGTTGAACGCCATTAGGTTTAAGTTAAGCTGAAGTTCGACGTGTGAGACGTGCTACTCACTTCACGGCGAAACCATCGATTTACAGGCCTATATAGTTTTAAGTGACGCCATATTGAGCGATTTAAGTTATTTTTGTGCGAAATATAAGAATAAGTTTGGAAAAGTTGACGAAACTAAATAACGACAGCAGTCTACGAGAACTAGTGTCAGAATTTACAGCGAAGTGTTTAAGTCTATAGTTCTTTGTTACATAAACTAGTGGAATATCGTCCCGGACCGACTTTAAGAGTAGAGAATAAAACGACACAAGTATACATGGATTTAAGGTGTGAAAGTGCAGAATAAAAAGTTTCTTTAAGTGCACATCCTGCGCCTCGCATTGTTGTGAAAGACTTGCAGTGGGGAAGGGGAAACCTGCAGAAATTACATTTCGGCTACTGGAGTGTCGCAATCCTCGGCTCGTTTCGCGTGTGCCAACGGAACTGTGCAGATTGAGGTCAGTGATTTTGGAAATTAGGTCGGATGTGACGCGACGTCCTTGTGTGTGCGTGTGCGTTAATTTGTGCCTCCTGGAATACTTCAAGCCCTTGGAAGGAGCTATAACTCACATGTAGGTGTTTCAACACATGTCCACAGTAGTCACGGAAAATGCAGGGTAAGGAATATTCGTAACCTTATATTTATGTACGTTGTACGCATAACCGATTTCTGAAAGTAGTTTATGTTAGTTGGTGAGGCAGTGCTGGAAAGTACTTTAGTTGCCACATCTTCGATCCACGCGGCGCGGGGATTGGTTGCCTCAGGGTGTCGGTCATGTGACGAGTCCGACAACCCCGCTAACACATGCCTTCTACAGTCAGCGAAATAAAACTCCTCCCGCGTACCGCAATATATTGAATGGTTTTATTAACCTAGGTAGGTCAGGAAGCGGTCTGTAATGCACACATTCGCTAAAACTTGTCAGAGTACTATTTCCAAAAAGTAGTCCTGGCGCAAGATGTTCAACTTGACGTGGGTATTATTAAGATACATCTGATATTTTCTTCTTTTTACTGATCTTAAATCTGTTCTGGGTTAGCTTCCTTTGCTTGTCACAACGGTTTTGTTTTTCAGACAACAGCAAGTATATCTTTGCGCTTTACTAACGCGTTTTATTTTCGTTGTGTTCATGTCGGGTCTTCGATCTCCAACGCAATAATTAAGTTCTTTTAGTAGATTATTTTTTAAAAAAAACATGAATGGTCGCTTTGGTACCGGTTCATTAGGTTTCGTTCCAGTATATTTCCTTGCGGGATAGTAAACTTGCCTTGCGTGGACTTGTTTACTACTTATTAAATTTCCGAAATACCTAATACTAATATCTTGTGTTTCTTATCTCAGTCAGCAGCTTATTAAACCATTAATAGTTCAGCTGCACCTTTTGTACTATTAATTGTTATTGTTTATGCCATACGTTTTCGTTGTGACATTGTTTTTTTTTGACAGAGACGTGGTTACAATCGAGGTAATTATCGAAATATACAACGAATGATTCTGGCAGTTCTGTCTCTTTACATTGAATAATAATCGCGCTTATGATTAATATACATTATTATGCTAGTGACGAAATGACTTTACCACCAGCAAATACTAGCCAATTATGTCGTCGGGGACATACAAGTCCCTCGTATTCCCCTGGAAATCAATTTGTTTCTTAGCATTGCCCGAAGTAATTTCGTGCGATGATCAGCATCTGCTTTAACAGCTTAGATAGTTAATTAAATAACGCGTGAATTGAGGCTGTTTCATTTCGTTTGTTGCGTTCTTAGTGGGCGTTAACGATTAGTGTGGGTTATTGTGTACTGGGACATGCCGGAGTTCATTTCCCTCTATTCCCCAACACATATAGAGGGTAATGACACGAGCTGGATCTGCCCAAAATGCTGTTCGGTGCGCGGGCTTTTCGAAAAATCGAGCCTTAGCATATTGCGGCTGGGTTGTTATCGAGCGCGCCGCGACGTTTTGGCGCAAGATGCAAATGTTTGAGCTGGGTCAGCACGTAGCGCCGCGACGCCTGCCTTCGTACAGAGATATTTGGTAACTGTGTCGGGCGCGGCGTTGCAACTTCGTCTGAACTACTCGTATGCGTTCGCCGACGTCGCTGACTTTGTGCACGTGTTGCATTTGTACTTCTAAAGCGAACACTCAAATATTCATTTCTCCAATAGTTACCGGCAAACATTATTGTATTTCGTGTGCTCTTTCGTTTTAAACAAACCTGTATATAGTTTGAGAATATATGACACGACTAATGACTACTTTGACGTTTCCCGGAGTTCGTGTTTTTATAGGTCTTTTGAAGTTAACATCATGATGGAGTTTCTAGGAATCTTTCGTAGATGCGTTTATATTATATGTATTATATGAGCAATGTTGTTGAGATTGGTGTGCAGTTATCTGAAGGAAAACTAAACCAGTAAACAGAAAGTTACCTACTTAACATATAATATAAGTTAGTCGGGACTTGTCTTTAATATAGGGTAGACTCTTGAATTATGTATTTCCAGAGAGTTATTCAGAATATTTATTAAACCACTTATTTATAATAATAGAATATTTTGTCAGGTTCATTAAAATTATCGTTTCCAGTGGTAGTAATAACTCTTAGAATTACCGGTATTTGCCATCATACTTAAATTCATATATTGTATAATTTACTGAAATTAAATATATTTAGTTCTGTACTTCTGCGTTACTGACCTGCGTCAATTTTTTTATTCTTGTTTAGCAAATGATTTTAGTTTAAGTATATTATTTCTGTTACTCGGGAGATCAACTAATTAATATTATTAAGTAGTTGACATTTTTCGTTACCTTGATGTCTATTAGGGCATGTGAAGGGATTATTTTTACTTCAGAAAAGTGAGTAATGGACGCATTGAATATCATTATTAATTTTGTTATACTGAGTAGGGAATGTGAATATCAATATTTTTACGTCAAAGAAGTGGGGGCGTGTACAAATATACGCATGTATATAATTTTCCAGGAAACTGTAAGCTGCTTCCCTTGGGTATTTGATACTTGTGCATTTCAAATTATATAATTTGTTAGCGCATGACGTTGTTTTAATATCAGAATTAATGAATTTAATTTAGGTTTTAAGGAAAGCTTGATAGACTTTGGTGTAATTATGTCTCCTCTAGATAAGTTCCAATAGCTTCCATCATTTACATACAATGGATGTTATTGGCCGCTTCTGGCTTATAGCCGCTCCAACAAAGTACTCAATCGACTCACACGGTGCGCTTTCAATAAATAGAGTTTAACATAAATTAAATCTTGCTTACGAATTTTAATAAATGAAACATTTGTAACTTTTGATTCAATGTGGAGATGGGTAGGCTTAAACGGAAATCCAGGCTAAGTTTGAAGCAGGCCATCATAGTGATAGTTGCCATATTATACTGAAATTCAAATTCAGTCAACATCTAGCGGCTGTCTTTCACCGAAAAGTTAACATTTTGTCTCCCCTTTGAAGAAGTCTCATGCTAGTATTCGTTTTTAATAATTACCTCTACAGAAGGATTTTGTTAATTATACAGCTTATATTCATGAGTGTAAATGTTTCTTGCATACAGCTGTTTTGATGCTGATCCAATTATGATATACAATATTAATTTACTGTATTGCTGATTCTCTTGTTATTTTCTTCTTTTTCCCTTGAAGACGTTCAAATTAAATTTGGCGATCCATTTCATGTGAATGACAAATTTATTATTTTGTTCCTTGTTGAATAGTTACGTTAAGGTAATATATTTTCTGTCCTGAGGTGGATAAAATATTTCAAGAGTTGGTGTTATAATCAATACATAAGACGCTTGTGCTAGACACGAGTAATTTTTCTTAAACGAGAAGTGTACGTCAGTTTCGTATGTATGTAGGACAGTTCATACATAGACCTATTTCGTTTACTGCAATACCACAGAGATAGCATCCTACTATTCTATGCATTTTACAACCTATTCCGAAACAAAAGTAGTGGTTGGTTTAGCAGAATTTTCATTTGGAGCTGGGAATTATGGAGATGTAGAATAAGGAATTGGAATATGGCTTGGATTTAAAGATTTGTGAAAATGAATGTTAACTTTATAAAAAAAATTTGGGCAATTTTGAGGAATTATTCGATGAAGAATTAAAAGGTATTAATAGGTCGTATCAGAATTAACAATTTGTGTCTGAACTGCATTAGTCCTTTAGGACATTAAATCTGAATGTAGGTCGTGTGCTGCTCTTGTTTTTTCGTTTTATGTCCTTGATCGCAATTTGATTTTCCTTATATTTTACTGAAGTATCTTTTTTGCTTTCGAAAGATTTTGACTCTTATCTATCAATTATTAATAGTTTGGTACGTTAAAATTTAGATCGTGTGGCACCGCCCTAATAAAGTTATTCGGCAATAGAATTTTGATGGCGGTGAAGGCTGTTGCGGAGTCCCTTCTGTACTACTGGGCACAAAAACAAGTTCTATCGACTTGTCTCCCCTTGTGCTAGTCAGAAAAAGCAAACTCCTCGAGAGAAGCTGCGTCGAGATAAGCCAGCTCTCCCCGTCATTCGACAGCAGCTGTACAAATCACCGGAAACTGTGGCCGTTTTATTTTCTTGTGCGAGGGGAAGAGACGTTTTTCCGCATATTCCTCGGAGTCCTGAGCAAGTGCTGACACACTGATGTAAATCGCGCCGGCCCGCCTGGCCTTGTGCCCATTTCTGGAACCGCAACCTCGCTTTGCACAAGACACACATACACTAATATATAAATCATTCTTTCTTCAAAATTGGATTCAATATTGAGCTTCAAGCGATCGTTTTCTCAATAAGCAATCGATTTTGATTAATATCAGTTTCTTGACAACCCGTCACCGCGTCTATTTCCGCTTTCCCATAGAGCAATTCTCTTCTTTTTCTTTATCTTCATATTTTATCCTGATGGTAAACTTTTGGCCTCGTTTCTATTTTACACTTTAAATTACACTATACTTATGTCACACACTAATGTTTTTGTTTGTCGTAATTTTGAAGACTGAAAGATTATTCGATTATTACATATCACCCGTCACCACGAAAAAAATATACTTCCCAGTTTCAATCTGAAATCTTATTCTTGGCCGGTAAAAATATTAATATACGTAGTTCTTACTAATTAGTTTTTTCATTTTTTACTATTTTTAAATTACTGCTTACTTATCCCATCATGCCAGCACAATTTCGTACGTAGATAATTTACGTTAATAATAATAAGAAAGATAGTCAAATACAGAGAAAATATTTGATAATATAAATACCACACATCTTTCTTATTATTATTTTCAATCAGACGCAATTTTTTTTCATTTCAACGTCACTCGTTATTGTTCTAGTGAGATGTGTGCACAACATGTATCTTTCATACACTAGTGTGGAAATAGTCATATTTTGAAAGTATTGCGAAATTATTATATGGTATAGCCTACATATTTTGAAAGGTGAGACAGGAATATTAGAAACGACAGGGACTAAGGTGGTGAAGGCTGTAGTAGTTGTTAAGAAGTATGACGATAAATGGGTCACCATTTACTGAAATAGTATATTACGAAGCTTGTATTCCGAAAAACTGGCTTGAAATAACTTATAATGAACTCATTTCACACAAATGTAAAACACCGGCTATCTTTTCTATTTCAAGAAATAGCGAGATTATCTATAATGTGCAATCGCCGAGTCATTTCATTCTGTGTTATTTGCGAACTACCAATTATGGCTTGAAGTCTTATGCACCAAGTATTTAAAATTTTATTATTTGTTCCGTTAATTAAATTTTAAAAAAAACTCCGCATGACTTGTCTCAACGATTGTTTATTTATTTTACATAGTTTTGTTCTCGTTTTCATAGCGTGATTATACTGGGTCGCTTGTTTTGGGTATCTGCAATTCTTAATTTTTCTGTTATGCCTTCGTTCTTGTTTTGTGGGTTGAGAAGTTAATTTAGAAGAGTCCGTGTGTGTCCTATGCGCATTACACGCGTGACAGAGAACGAAAACTATATTTACTAGAAGTTGGCAAGTGTGTCTGTTTTATAGGCCATAAAGTGCCTTTGTGCCTGGCGCCTTGACCTTGGAGTGATGAGTAAGAGACTAGAGTGAATGAACTGGGCGACTTGTGTCAGTTTCCATTTCGTGACCAGCCGCATCATGAGTGTTCTTTGATTTTACTGTTTCTAATTTACGATAGACTGTCGGCAGTACGTATAAATAGCACGCAAAGACTGGCTACAGAGCTGTGGACGTGGTCCTCGCTGTAAACGCTGGCCTGGGTCCTGAGTCACCGCTCTGTTCAGCATCGCATTCTATATTGCACTATAAAGTTACTTTCCTTTATTTATTTTATTTGCAACTCAAAATGCGAAGCAAGAACAGTTTTGTTGATTATGAAAGTTTTATTTCCACTGACGCTTGGATTTCTTCACTATCTTCGTCATAAAATATTTGTTACTCTGGTTCAGGATATATATATATATATATATATATATATATATATATATATATATATAGTATATTATGTTTGATAAGCGACTTAATACTTCCGTACATGTTTATATGGACAGTTTACATTAAAAGTCCATACAAACAAATATCAACTTTTCCTCTCGCAGGCACAACATTTCTGGCGAGACGGAGAATGGTCCCTTTGTGGGTGCCTTTTCTTCTCACCGTTTATGAACTAAGGTTTCACAAGTCGAAGCACCTCGACCTGTTTTGAGAGGTTTGTGTTCCGGGGTCGCAGACGTTGGGCATACGATAAGAGTTGTCCGCTATTCCCATAGGAATAGTCGGCCAGCTGCCTCTTAAACTGGTCGAGGCACAGAGAAGGGAATGCTGCGTCCCTACAGCAAACCCCTCTCCAGCCATCGGAAAGGCGTGGATGCAAGTTTTCTAGGGCTTGTCCTACATCACTTTCAGGCGAATAATACCGTGTAGGATCCTTAAACTACAGCCCGGGGGCCCCTAGTTAACCCTTTGCTACCTTCCTCTACCTTTCCGCATCCCCCCTTTCAAATACCTTCCTATGCTATTAAAGGGGAGTTGTCACCAAGTGGATTACCCTCATGTAGCCTGTTATTTAAAAAATAATATAAACTTTACAATATGTATGTTATAAAACAGATGATTGTGAGAGGTTGTTTTTTAGAAAAGCGCGCTAAAGTAAGCGGGAGTTTAATATTTAATCTTTAATATTATGATGAAAATATACATAGCTTTTTAGTGTGATTGTTTTCCTTTTGAGCGGAGCAGTAATATACCAGTTTATTTTAAAAAAGTGTGCAAGTTTGTATATTGTTTTGCTACGGATATGACACTCTTGATAATATTACTATCGCGTATGTATTGTTTTGAATATAATTATGGTAATTATGATTTTTTAATTTAACTTTTCTTATTTCTGTAAATAATTCTGAGGTAATAATATGCGCCTTTCCATTTTCGTGGTGTTTCATCTCATGGTACCTTTTTGTTAGTTCTTAGCTTCCGCAAATACGGAATTTTTTGTAGTTTGTGTCTGTATATATTATATGAGTGAAGTAATGCGTTATAAATATCGTGAAAACTATAGTCTACAGACATTAGGTGTCGTTAAGAATTTCGTTTGGAGACTCGTATATAGTTGTGTAATCTGAATTAATTTAATTGACTTAATTATGACATAACCTAGAAATGGACTCTTACGTTTTACTCAATGAAAAGCTGCAATATGCAATTGTAAAAAAATATGATGTACTGTCAAGTCCGGCTATAAATAGGCGAGAGTTTTATAAGAGCCAGCTGTTGGATCAACTTCTGACACTGACACCGGATATGTGCTTATTGTGATGAAAGAATACTCATGGAGTGTAGATGAAGTAAGACAGCTAGACGTAGGACGGAGTCCACACCTAACATTTCGCATAATTTATAATTACAGAAATAATTTTAAATTAACGTCTGTTTTGGATTAGTAAAACAATTGATGACCTTATACAGATACTTTTAATTTTTATTATGACGACGTTTAGATACCTTTTTGTATCTTCAGGTATTTTCCAACAGAGGAGGTATTTGTAAATTATGAGATTTATAGTATAATTGTAAAAACTTTGCGAATATAATAACTTGTTAATCGTTTAATTGTGCTAGTTTATTAAATTAATTTGGTAAGTTGTTTATTGTTTCATTTTGTGTACTTTAACTTGTCTTCGTACAATTATACTATAAATCTAATCATTTGTAAATACCTCTGTAGGAAAATACGAGAAGAAGATACGAAAAGGTATCGAAATGTCGTCTTAATATAAATAAATAGTAGTGTCTGTAGAAGGTCATCTATTGTTTTATTGATTTTCTAGTAAATTCTACATATCCTAAAATGTCAGAAATTTTATCAATTTAATGAAAATGATAAATTGTAAATTTCCTACAACAATGTATTGTTAGCGAATTATAACATAATTATTTGATAATGGCGAAATAAGTTTATGGCCATTCACAGTATTTGACGCCAAAAGGCACAGTTATGGCATATAATATAAAATTTGAAACTGAAATTTCTTATGGTTCAATTTTTTAATTCTTGCTATTTCCAACCTCCTTAATTATTTTCTTCCCATAAACTGTGTTTGTGAGCGGAAAATATTCAGTGAAATAATTTATATACTGTAGAATTAACATGAAGTAATTACTATTAGTAGGGTACATTAAGCAACTGTACTTATTTAATATAGATTTAGCCGAATAATGATAATAGTAATCTGTAGCCTGCACTGTAATGTACCAACAAAGTATACGTGCATTCTATGACTAATTTTCGATGGTGAGAAATTAGATTAGATACATTTTACTCAATCTCAATATCTATTTTAGTGCGAAATAACGTGCTGTAGAAATTTGTGCAGATTTTGTAATAGGCTTTCGTCACAGAGACAAAGCTACCAGCTGGGGGGAAACTCCCGTTAGCTTCTGTATTGACCACATTTTCTGCAAACGTCAACAATAATCTTAACATATGTTATAAAATAGTAATGTGCTTACCTTGAATCATAACCTGAATTTGAAAGATTCAAATTTCATACCAAATGCTGCAATTTAATCCCTTACCGTTTGTTGAAAATGCTTGCGCCTTTTGTAAAATATAGTTACTGCATAAACTACGTTTAACTTAATTTTTTATTAAACAGAGATTCTGAATAAAGTACTTTCGTGTTTCCAACCACGTTAAAGTAATCCTCCACGTTTTGATAGAGTGCTCTGCCATTGCGGTTTACTTGCGTTACAATGATAACGATTATGTTACTGCCCAAAAAGCCTCTCTCGGGATGCGAACGTAGACGTACTGTTTTACAAACTTTGCACCTTAACCAATAAGCCACTGGTATTTCTTCTTTGATGTCTTATAACTATGTACCTATTATGGCCCAATATTATAACATAATTATTGGTAAGTCGTCCTATGTTAACGGGGGAAAAAATATAATCGATTTGACCCCCATCGCATTAAAAGAATATATCCTACTATTTCTTAACGTTCACTTACTACGGTGTAGCCTATTTTCAAAAATACAAAAAAATTCAATTATAATAAAAAACGACACTAAACATTGACAGAAGACATTTAAAATGCTCTGCCATAATCGTATATATATATATATAATCAATTAGCGTTGAATTTAATATTTTAGTACTTTTATTTCTTATTAATTGTATGATTTTTGTTTACATTAGATGTAATTGTAAAAGTTACCTATTCGGCATTCTGCATTAACAGACAACTGAATATCACGGAATTGGAAACAAATTATTTTATTGTGTTGGGACATTTTGTTATGAACCTATTGCATACATTAATCGGTAATTATTTGAATTTATCAGTGAAGCTAGTATTAGATATTTAAAATATATTTCGCGATAATAAATTTTATACTTGAATGCCATATTATAATACAGTTTTATCCATTTTTTAAATTGTGTTATTTTAACGATGAACATACATTTTCAAAATATTCAGAAAAATGAAGTTGTTAATTCACTGTAGAACATTTTCAAAATAACAGGTGTGATGTGTTCAGCGTTTTGCTGTAACCAGAATGATGCATCGTATCCCGAATAACAGCAACGAACACTGCAAATATTGTTATGAACTGACATCCATAAACTGTTCATAGGCTATGTCTGCCTCCGTATTTATTTTACTTCTGTGACTTGTTATTTCCTGTTGCTAATACGGTGTGAGTAAAGTAGTAATTGTTGTTGATGAAAGATTTGCTACATTGGAGATAAGTAAATTGACTGTAGTATAGAACTCGTATATACGCATACATTGCTGTAATTTCATAGCTGTGGTTATATCATCGCATTACAAAATCAATCTAACACAGTCGTACTTATAGTGAAGGTGTACTCATAAATCATACTCAAAATATTGGAGAGCTACACGCTGGACCGGGTGGAAGAGCCAAACACAGTATTTAAGATTTTTAGGCCGAGTCGAGTATGAATATAGAACTGACGTTGATTGAAAATTATATTTATCTGACAGTAAGTATTACTAAAATAATTAAATTAGCCAATAAAGGCAGATAATTGTGTATTAAATTAAATTAAATTCTAGAATTACATTTCGTGAAAATACAACATTATTTCCTAATTTTGGGACATTAATTAGAAAGTATATCAAAATTAATATAGGAAATATATCTTCATGGTGTGGTTGTAGTTGATTAATTTGTGAAGACTATGTTGTAGGTGGGGGGAGGCATATCCGTCGCTTGATTTGTAAATATCCTTCTGATTGGTGACGACTTCCTTTCCAAAGTCCGATGAAATAGGGCGGCGTAGATATGACGAAGATAGTGAGCGACGTGTATAAAACAGCTGCGGAAATATGTTAACATGTTTCCTGTTATTAACCACATTGAAAAATTATCTATTACCATTGCCATTTTTTCTTTAGTAGAGAGCATTTTTAACGACTAATATAGTCCAAAGCGTCGTTAGTTTATCTAAATGAATTCCATAGCTTCAAAAATTGAAGTGACAACAGTAGGGTTTGTCAATGTATTTGTCCGACTTGCTTGTATGTAATCTCTTGTTCCGTCACACTAATAAAATATATCACTTTAGGGTCTTGCAAATAAAAAAACTTGAACTATGCGTACATTACGATATGAAAATCTAGATAATATATTTAGGCTATATTTTATGTTTTAATATTTTGTAAGATCGGATTACATTTCCTCGTTATGAACAAAAAGTATGGGAGGAATCTTAAATTTTTAAAAAAAATCGCCTTAAAACCTACACATACCTTAAGTAATTTATGTAAATTTGCAAAACAAATAGAAATATCGTGAAAACAACGTAAAGAGATATACGTGTTTCGTTATGTTTATTGCTTTGACTTTATGATTTGTAAATCAAGTAATTGCTTCTTGGGTTGGGCATAATCCTAAATTCCTTAATCCACCGATTAAAATTTTTTAAATAAGAACGAAAAAACCTTTTGCTGTGTGTGAAGTACCTTTCGCTTTGGTTAATTTATTTTCGTTTCATGCATTCGTGTGATTAACGGCGTAGGGGTTAAATCAAAAGGTGAACAATTTTATCTTTGAGGAGTTATTTGTGAACTGCCTTGACTTTGAACATGTTTACCTACTTCAGTAGTAATGTAACTGCCATTTAGTCCCGACTGATAACGCCGTGTCCACTTAGCAGTTGAAATACAGCAGAGTTGGTGGCTCCCTTCCCTGGGGATGCATTCCTAACGTGCTTGCAAAACGCACCGACACATCGCCCCTTATAACTAATGTTATTTTTGGAGTCTTGTATAATTAGAGTTGCATATATCAAATACAATTAATTGCAAAACATTAGTTTACGTCACTAGTCGTGTATTTGATATGAGCATTGCTTTACAGAGCTGTCTGCATGGTAATTATTACAGCGTGTGTTCATGTTTTATGCATGTGGTCGCAAAATCAGGCCCGGTTATTTTTTATTTTTTACTGAGGCGAACGTGGAAGGAGATATAAATGCGAATACGAATATAACGTTAAGCGTTTTTTTTCCGTTTGAAAACCTGTGGCCGAGTGTTGATTTTACTTCTCGTTGTCGACTGCGGAGCTAAGAAACTAGACAAATATGTTTATTTGTCGTGGGCATAGTCGATGTTGGCCACCTCTGCAACGACGTGCGGCCGGGTCCGGGATTTATGCTCGCCAGTTGTCTTCGAGCAGGTGCCCGTTCGACCTACTCACCTACATAGCATGTGTTGACTTAGCATTTAGCATGGCACCATCTCCTCCTGCACTCCATCCACTCTTACTGTTTCCGTCGCGAGACAAACATCTGACGAATTGCAATAAGTCGAATTCGATCTCTACACGTTGATAGCATTTCGTTGCAACGTTCATATTGGACTCCCCCTCCCCCCCCACACACAATTCCCGAGATATTTTTTTTACATTACCTGAAGGAACCATTTCACCTTACACATATGTCGAGATGAAATGATCGTCTGTAAGAAGCTATTACTACTGCGACCATAAACGAAGGAAAATTGTAAAGGGAGTATCGATGTTAATTTTTGGCTTTTCTTGATAAGGGAGATTTGTAACATTATTTATCCTAATCACAAAACTATCCCAACCGAACACTGTTACAGTTAAACGATAAAAAGTTGAAGTTATTAGCGCTGCCTTTTACCAAGATCGATCGACGCTGTGAATACTTCAAGTGCAAGAAAAAATAAAATTTGCAACCTTCAATCATGGGAATGCTGTATAATGATTAGAGAACTATATGCAAGTGTGTATATATGTATATATATATATCATTTGAATCGGGGACATCTTAAATCTTGAAAACGTATATCCTTCTTTTGTAAGACTGCGTATATCGAAAGTGGACGTCCTTAGCATGTTTACGAGATATTTTCCCCCCATTACTTGTTTAAATTTTAATGCAAAGTATTTTGCTAATCAAAGGTACTATAACGCAAAGAAACTCAACCTAAATTTTCTTTATTTTGCTAACTTAAACGTGTCAGAACATTTGAAGTGAAAATATTGCCGATATTTTTTAATCTTGAACTTATTTTATTTGTATCGGAGGCATATTATCCGCATTTTTAATTAAATATGTTCCTTTTCATCGGTGTTATTTGCGTTAACTGTTCACGATTCTCTGAACTAATGTCTTTGTTCGCAGCTTTCAAAAACGTTATATCTTACAAAATAACCAGCGAGTTGTCGAATTTTTCTTTCAAAAATGCTTAAAAGTTCTGCAATTCTTTTTTAACGTTTACCACCCTCAATTCAGTACTGTCTCAGCAGCGTCTCAGACCGATGCGAACAAAAATCACACAGGTCCCTCGTCCGCTCCCCCCGCCCCAGGATATAATCTGGGCTTCCCTACAAAGAACCTAGCAAAACGTCCTGCACACTTTTAACCGATTAATAGAAAAAGCTAGTTGTTTCAGTTAACACCATCATCTTTAACTTTAGTTACCAAGGTGTACAGAATTCGTTTAATGAGCAATTTACTTGTTCGTCCAATCTAGGATTTCTGCTGTAACAGAGGATCTCATAAGAATAATCAGTATAGTTTACAACTTGCATATGTCGTGTTCATCGATTGGCGGAGAACACAATCCACTAGACTTAGCTTCCACCTATTCGTCTTGGCCCACCTACTTAATTTGTGTAAGTTATTTTGTAATTGTGGTTGGTGACCTGGTTCGGCGGTCCTACAGGCAGGACGACCACTTGTTGCTCGTTTGCCTGCTCTCCTTTTCTGCTGGCTGGCCGCTAATTGAAGTTGTTCGCCAACATTTGGCGCGCGTGACGTCACACGGTCAGGAATGCTGTAGGGAGAGGCGCTGTTGCCGCGGTTCCTCTTCCTGGCCGCTGCAGGTGCACTCTCCTCGCAATCTGAGCCATTTCTACCATCACGGTCTATTTTCATTTTATGTACTTGCTCATTGTATTTGCTGCTTGTCATTTGTATGTATTTCCGAATTCCACGGTCAGGGGATAGCTTCGGAACGCGGCTCTCGAGCGTTGTTTACCACTTTCTGCGGGCAGCTGCTGCTTCTCTTTCCCCTCCTCCCATTCCCCTTGTCTATTGTAAAGGGCTGAAGGGAGAATCAAAGTTTTCGTTCACCTGCTGCAGAGAAGCACCTGGTACGAGACCCACATGTTTCACCAACTTTGTAATGCGGTGTGAATGACAACCGGAACAGAATCTCATGTTTTATGTAATGTCACAGGTTTCCAAACCTCGATTTTATCATCTCTATTATCTTAAATAGGTAATTCGAAATTATGTATGTATGTGGATGGGGAAGTTTATACACATGACGGGATTCCATATATATATATATATATATATATATATATATATATATATATATATATATACATAATTTCCTTTTCCTTGCACTTTCTTCCGATCTTCCTTTTGTGATGATTGCATCTAGGGAAATTATCATTCTTATCTATCAATATGCTGCCTTATTGGCACATGTTCCAGATCATCAGGACAGACAAATAATTTTTCTCTTTCTCTGTTTCCCAATCACAGCAGTTTAATTTTTGTTATTCACATAAAGTATTCTGTCTTACTACTTGCCCTTAAATTTAGCACTTCACTTAACTTGTCTACAACTTTATCTTTAAAATCTAATTTTCTTCGAACCTTTGATGCGCAAATTTCTCAATTGTATACAATTATTTGTCTGACTTACATTTCTTGGCCTATATCTTCTATTCTCACTTTTCAACTTGCAGTTTACAATTGTGAATTTTTTTATATATGTTTTTGATCGGTATTAAAAAAAATAAAGCCATTCGCTATTTAAATACCTCCGAATTTATTTAACATGTAAGTCTGACTGTTTTTTTTTGTGGTGTAGACAGGCTATGTATAGGGTAATCCACATAGTGGCAACTCCCCTCTTATAGCATAGGAAAGGGATTTGAAAGGGGGGTTGCGGAAGGGTGAAGGAAGGTAGCCAAGGGTAACTAGGGTCCCCGGGCTATATTTTAAGGATCCTACCCGGAATTCGCTTAAAAGAAATGTAGGGAAAACCCTAGAAAAACCTGCATCAGGTAGGCCGGGCATTGGGTACTTGTCCCACGCCCATCCGATAGCGGGAGAGGAGTTTGCTGTGGGGACGCAGCATTCCCTTCTCCGTGCCTCGACCAGTTTAGGAGGCAGCTGGCCGACTATTCCAATGGGAATAGCGGACAACTCTTACCGTATGCCCAAGGTCTGAGACCCCGGAACATACACATCTCAGAACAGGCCGAGGTGCCTCGGCTTGTGGGAACCTTAGTTCAAAACCGGAGAGGAAAAGGCATCCCCAAAGGTAGCCCCTTCGTATCTCTCTTACAAGGTTTACCTGTGAGAGAATATCCCTCGCAGGTACTGCCTGCGAGTCAATATGTACAGTTAAGTATTCATTTAAATCTATTGTGCATAAAATCAATGTATCGGAAGTTATGAGCGACACTACTGAGAATACACTGGAGTCAATATAATGATTCCAACAAACCCATGGAAATATCTAATCGTTAATTGACAATGCAGCAAACTAAGTGTAATTGTCATTTCAAGGCAGTCAGGAAGAGAATCAGGGAAAAGATACAGGAATGAAATATTTTTATGTAGCGTAAATATATGCAAGGTAGAATACTCGAGAGTATTATGCTCATATTGTTGAAATTGACGATAATTTTTAGGACATCTAAATAAACCTAACAATATTTAAAACTTTTCATCTGTAATTTTGCCTCAGATTTTCTCGTTCGTGGATATTATTTGATCATTGCATGCTTGTGGTTTGTATGCCAATGCTGACAGTACACAAAAGTCAAGTGTTATTAAATTTATATACAATGTTCTATTTATCAACTGACCTCTGATTTTAATATTATCCATGTATCGTGCGTATGGGTCTATCTCGGGTGGCTCTTTGAAATGTTAACAGATAACGTATTGTTGTAAAAGTTGGTAGTAGTTTATTTAACCTTATAATGTTTATTATTTTTATTTTCCTGCAGTACGCCATGTTGGAAATTTAGAAACATTCAGTGGCGTAGCTTCAGATTGCTGTGTTATTGCAGGAATATTGTACTACTTATGCTACTTTGATACTTTGCCACTTACCATTGTTAATGGAAATGATACATGAAATTTTCGTCACTTTGTATCTTAAATAACTGGAGAAGTTAGCACGAGATGAGTGGTAGACGGTGACTGGATCCAACCTTGAGAGGCGTGAAGGTTCTGGAGTGGGGACGGCATGGCGGAAGGCAACACTGTACCCTCAACCTCAAGCCCCCCCCCCCCCCCCATCACAGTTACAAATTCCGCTATGCAATCTACAAATAAAAAATTCATTCAAATTTTAGTACCTGCAATATATTTTGTTTATGATAAAATCAAGTTGGGACACGGTCAAACAAAACAATTCAAATTGTTTGTGAAATTGAGCAAATTATGACCTCGTTTTGTTGAAGCTTGCGATCACTTCTATTTGTGATTCCGAATTATCGAAACTGCCTATGTTTATTTCCCATTTCACAGTCCCTTCAGCCAATTTTGTAAATTTCAATAGTAAATTCGCTGGAAAGAATAACACTTTCAAATGATATTTGTAAGTTACTTAATGTGGCGCCAGAGATCGTGTAACGTACACAGCCATTTGAATCTATGTGGTCGCCTCAATGTCCTTGGCGATCCTATCAGAGAGGCTACAGCTGCTGCGGGTTTATCGCCCCTGAAGTAGATAAGATTCTTATCAATGTTCCACTGTGTGCTATGGCTCCGCAAAAGTCTCGAAAAAAAATTAGTTAAAATTAATTTTGGTATGTTTAAAAGTCTTCGAAACCACACACGACTCACATCTTCGTGTTATAGAACAAAGTCCACAAATGAGTAATAGGTAGTCGTTTAAATTATGAGAAGGCGTAATTACTGCGATTATTATCGCAATAATATAGTTGTGATACTTTATAAAAATACTTATATTATACAGGTTGTACGGTAAAACACAATTTATGAGCCAGGTTAAACTTATTTCATTTTATTTTTTGTTTATAAGAGACAAATCGTTTACTTGGAAGTACCTTCCTAACAGAAAAAATTATTCATCTGAAAATGAAGACTTATTTTTCCCCGTAAATTATAATGTATAATTTATTGCTATTGTTCAAAAAGGTTTTACATTTAATCAGTTATTCGTAAAGGACATATGTTACGAAATCTGCCAAACTTTCTACTTTGCTTAACTTGGCAATTAACCTGTGTTCTCAATTGTTAGACTGAAGTTACGCACACAGAATCTTGTGTTGACTGTACAGCCACTGAAAGGTCTAACGTAGGTTCTTTTTAAGACACCGTATCATTTCCCCATCGACATAATTTGCCCTCAAAATTAAATAAATTTCAAGGTCGAACATTTTGCCTGAAAGCATCGGCAGAACCATACTGTTGAAGTACCAAATGATGGATCTGAACACTGAAAGACTGTCATAGCGTCGTCCAGATGTCCAAAATATACAAATGGTTATTGCGTTATTTACTGATGAGTTGAAAGTACGATGTTTATCTTTTCTGTAGCGTGATTGCGTGATACGGGGACACTAGCCAGATCCCTCAAGTCGCCATCTTCCTGCCACAAAATATTTTAACAGACAATAAGAACATTTAATTATTATGTATCGCTATGTTTAAATTTTATAAATAAACAGGTGCTCTTTATGAAAGTTCGGGATAGAAGCATGCAGTTGAATTCAAATTATAATTAAATGTTTTATTGTATGATAAAATATTTGGCATTATTTTCTTTATTTATACAATTTCTTTGAACAAACAGAAAATATTCTATGATTCCGTCCGTAAGGCACAGAGGCTTTATTCTGAATATTATGTTTCACGATGCTTATTGTAGTATAAAATAAATAAAGATTCTAGGCTGACTTTTCAAAAAAAGTAAAAGTCATTAGCGTTGGTGATTTTTAGAGAATACTCGTATCACTTACATCTTATTGCATGAACTAAACAAGCATGTGATGCTAGAATTACAGCTTATATTATTACAGATTATATTATTATCCCAGTTCTGCTTACATGTTTTACGAGTGGATTATGCAAATTTTTGTCTAGGATATTTTCGCAACAACCTTTCTACCCTATCCTCACCTAGTACTCAAAATTACCTAATTAATTATCACTGGCCGTCAAGTGATAGCGATGTGCACCTGAACCACGAACTCATAAATATGTCTCTATACCAATTTCTAGAATAAGATAATCAGGCTGTTGCCAATCTGATTTAAGTTAATTATAAACATCTTATCGCGATGAACATGTAATTCGATAAGATAGTGTATTGATGTACAACACATATTTGCAGAGTTCTGTTTCATTTGCATCTTAGTGTGACTTTTTCTTTTGTCAGAGGACCTTAATTTAATGTAAAGTTTACGCCTACCTAGACAGTAGAGTGAATAGGACACCTGCAATAGTTCTCCATACACTTCCTCTACTTTGGCATTCAAGTTTAAGTGTTCAATTTACTGAAATTAATTTGATGATAAAACTGTTTATAACCGACAATTAAAACTTTTGTTTTATTAATTATTAAATTATGACATGTTTTGGTCCTTAAGTGTTCCTCTTCAGGAAAAATAACAGAGTAACTGAAGAGCGTCCATATAAGGACCGAAACATATCGTAATTTAATTAAACAATAAACTAAAGTAGTTTTAGGTGTCTGTTATAGACTGTATTAACATCAAACTTATTTACACAGAAGTTAAACTTAATTTTCTAAAATTAATATTATTCAAATGCTTGGATTGTGAAGTGTTCAATTAGAAATGTCTAGTAAGTGCGGTTTATTTCATTCAGGACATTTGGCGAAGAATTATTACTTATGTCTTATGTTGTTTTTTTGTTATTATATTTTGATTATTACATACTAGTTGACAAAGCTGCCACCGGGATCTATTCAATTTTCAGTTTAAATTATGCAATAAACTACAATTAAACAATATTCGATTAGTAAATCATGCTCGCTCAAAGTCTACCATATTCTTACTTTATCTGATACATAAGTTATTAACCTGTTTAACTTCGTTGTTTACCAGGTCAACTCTTATTCCAAGAAACCGAATGATGGCCAATAGATTCAAAGCCCGTAATCATTAGTATAAATTCGCACACAATGTTTCTCTACTTCTGCTGATCAAACCTTTCTCAAGTTCTTCAACGCGAGAAACTGTAACAAGAATAGAACTATTGACTGTTTAGTAACATCGGTCCAGTTTGTAGTGGAAGATTGACCTTGAGAAGCTGTTAACCGTGGTCGGGGGAGGATAACCGGTTAGTTCCTGGTGGCCCAATTAATGGTCGCTGTGTCTCATTCACTATCACAGTGGTACAATACGAATTAATTATATATCACGAAAGTCGTTCTACTCCATTATTATTCAGGATTTCAACAATGCGAATAATTTTCGAAAGCTAGAGAACAGTAATTTGTTCTGAATTAAATCCTAACGTTTTTGCAGCATATGACCAACTAACACTACGCCGTCTCCGAAACGTTGGATGAATTTTAATTTCGAGTTTCTTTTTTATAAAACGGCCTGGTATTAGAGTATAAGAATACAAAACGGAAACTTAAACGAGCACTTATATCGTAGTGAATATATATCGTAGTGAGTATCGAAGACAATACGTGTGTGGGGAGAAAGAGTTAATATGGAAATTCATTGAAATTATGTTGGTGAGTGTGAGAAGACAAATTTAATGTTTCCAAAAAATTATGGTAAACAGTGCGGCATTTCAGTGCACAAGCCGTGAGAGTCAGGTCTTACAGTGCTCGAAGTGGAAGATATGCATCTATCACATAAACGTCCCTCTTATTTGACTTCCCATCAACTTATTTATTCATTTATTAACGCAAGATCTTCAACACCTGTGAAAGCATTTCTATAGCTCTACTCTGTTCAAGAGGTATTGCAAGAAGTAGTCTCATTCATTCATTCATAACCGTGAAACAAAGGAAAACGTAGTACGTGCTCCGCAGTTTCTGTCAATTTTTCTTACACACACATTCACTATCCCTGAGAGATCAAACTATTAAGAAAGTAACGGAATTAGACTGTGGAACATCGCTGATTCAAGCTTTCATGAATTTTTTGATATTTTATAATACATAATGCACGGAGAAACTCACGATTAGACGATGGAGAAAGTGTTTCGGTTTTCACTAATTGTTGATCTAGTATGTTTATTGAAATAAACTATTGTGTTCCTAATATGTAAAGCCACAATTACACGTCAATAGGTTGTTGAAGCCTCTGTGAGCGCAGAACAAAGGTGGCTCCAGCTTTGTTTCTCTTCTCCCTCAAGGTCACGCGCCACACCTGCCGCCTCAACTGCGACCTGGACAACATTCTATATCCTCACTTCCTAAGCTCCTAATCAAGATTCATAACAAATACTCCAACTGTTTTGTCCGTTATAGGTTTTCTTCATATTTAGCAACTTGAACAAGTTGATTAAGTATTAGGTTGTACACATCGTTCTTGATTTTTACCATTTTCTATTTCTATTACAAATAAACTTTCTGAACAAGGTAATATGCTACTGAAATAATTGAGTGTTATATACCAAGAGTGATATGTTACTTTATATCCTGACAGCTCATTTATATAATTTTCCGTAAATCCTGATTTTGTTATAGCCATTTAAATGTCTTATTTGAAAACGTCTTATTAAAAATTGAAATTAACGTCGGTTGATACGCAAATAAAATATGCATTGGAAGAATATGAAACAAGAAAATATTAAAGCGTGAAATTTTTGACAGGAAGTAATTTAAAGTCTTCTTTTATATTTGAGTTTTCCGCCGTACTGTTGGCTTGATATAGTTTGCCTTCATTTACAGTTAATTATTTCTATATATATACTGTCATCGTTAATGTCTTAGTATTATTTAACTGCTGTGCGTCTTATTACATGGGCATTCACAACTAATTAATGTTCTAATATTCCAGTCAGCCATAAAAACGCTTTTATTACTGTATATACTTTTATTTACTTATCACCTTAAATATAAATACCTGCATCTTTTGCTCAATCTTCTTCGAACTCAGTGTCATTTCAACTATTTGACATTTTTCATGTGTAGGGTGGACTCATTATGCTACTATTAAATTTTCGCACTAGAGAACTTTTCATAGTTTAGTTTGTTACCCATAATCCTATTTAAATCCTATAATTTTATTCTCATTTATACTGTCATTAATGTTTTATATTGTAAATTTCATGGAAATTCATTACCTACATAAATAATTTCGAAACTTTCAATGCATAAGTCAAATTCTGGATTTTCGGGATCGACCGCGGAACATAGATGTATTTTCCTTTCTGTATGTATCTATTTATTTAATCTGCAAATGGGTAGTTTGCCCGGTACATGAAATTAGAATAAACAAAATATCAACTTTGAAACAGACATATATAAATATAAGAATATTATTGTTCTCTTCTAAAAAAAAGGAGATTAAGTATGTGAAACTATGTTTAATACTGCACTTTAATTTCTTTTGTTTGTGGATTGTGAGGTCTGCTCTGTTATTCGCAGTAATGAAGGCATGCAGGGGCTTATGTTAATGGAATCTAAGGTAATATGTAAAAAGCTACGGAAAGGGTAATGATGACTAATCATTTTTCCTAGTCACGAGAGTTCGAAATTGTTACTTTAATGAATCTACTAGAGTCCAAAACCCCGGTTTTCAAACGGTTTTGGAACGAGTATCACTCTGCGAGAATCAGTAAACTGTAAGAAATTGTTAATTACGTCCACCTTTTTATTAAAAAATAAATATAATAACAATAATTACTACGTTAACGTAATATTACAGTAATTCACGAATCTTTTAAAAAATTACGAATTTTACAAACGTATAAAACAACTTATTGTCTATAGAGTTTAATCAATTCGTGGAAAAGAAACGACCACAGTTGGATGACTTGGAAGTACCACTAGTATCACGAGTACTACACTTCGAAAACCGGGGATCAGAAGGCATTGCTTGAGGAATGACTTCAGAAGGGAAGGGCGAGAATTTTGACGTAGTGAGACATACGATAAATCTCATTACGGTTCTTAGAGAAACAGGAGGAGAGAAGACATGTCAACAAATGTTATAAGTATGAATCCACAAGATAAGCAAAGGACATTCTTTGGAAAAGGGTTCAAGGACACCAAGAAAGAAAAATAACTAAAGGTAGGTGGGAATGTATAATAATGTGTTTGAATACACAAAGGTCGAAAAGCGTTTGACAGGGGTGGTCGTGCTCGGCAAATGGGTTTAAATAACTATTAACGACATGTTAAATTACAGTATTGGGACGCAATCTTCGATTCCTGCTAGACTATTTTACTTTCTCGAACTTTATTCCACATATTTCCAGTAGCGAAGGCAGGCCCGAATAATATTTTTGTGATATGGCAGCTGAACGAAACTGGCCCTATTATTCCCATGACTCATCCCTTCCAAAAACTTGGTAATAGCTTATGTCGACGAGCAATACGAATGAAAGGTAAAACTTGTTTAAATGTGTGTATTTAATAGGCATAATGTGCTGTTTCCCCTGAAGGAGGTTGACGGTCAAGGCCACGGGGCCAGCTGATACCACGTCACAACTAAGCGCCCACGCCAAATCCATGGCGTGGCGCTATTGACCTCACTCACTCACTCACTTTCCAATATGAAGAAACACTCTCGAATTATCAAACGACTTTTCAGAATTTGTGTTAGGTGAACATTAGAGGATAACAAAAATGAGGTTAATGTAGAGGGAAGCGATATTTCTTTGGTGGGGCTAAAGTTTGAAACCCTCACACCGGCATAAGACATGACCACGCAGATACTTCATTACGGAACAACTTCGAACGCCAATTTTGTTGTTGTTGTTGAACGAACAGAGAAGGAAACTAAGGAATATTCTCCAACAAAAATCTAAATAGGCAAATATCTACAAGTTTCATTTTTTTTAAAAAAATTAAATCGTTTTAAAATTTTAACATTGCAACTAAAAACACATAGATATTAGGATAGCGAAACGAAAGAAAGTAGTTTCCAGAATTAAATTATGATCTCCAATTAGGTTTCAGTAAGGAGGAGCTGTTAAAGTGTTTTGATCCATGAAAACGTTGAAGGTTAAGTAACATACTAAATATGAAATGGGAAAATATTGGTGAATGAAGAAATTCATATAAATTCTGGTAAAAAGACCAAATAAGTTTGTGAAACTAGTTAAAATTTTCATAGTATACAGTGCGAAGAGTAAAATTATAAGAATCAAATAATTAATTAAGGATGTAACGAATATAATTTTTGTTGTTTGGATTTTATTTATTTCTCCATTTTTTTACACTACCCAACCGCTATTTATCCTTGTTCCTACAACTTCCAATATCTTTTATTTTGTTTCCACGCAGCTGTTGTCTCCTACTTCTTTTTGCACTCCACTGTACATGCTATTAGTTTTCCTAATGCTCACAATACTATTAATATATATTTTTTCAAAATAACGTTCAAAACGGAAAGAAATGAAATGGAAAAATATTGAAAGCAATGATGCTCTGTAATATAAATCGAAATTATGAGAACGTTTGGATATATTATTTATAGGTGCCGTATATTTGATTTATTTCTGAATATAATTTCCCGTGAATTACTTTAATAGTTCAAAAATATTGTGAAATGTTTTACGATTCCTTATATTTTCGTAAAATAAAAGTGGGTTACAAATATTTATAGTTACTCGATTTTTCCGCATTGATTTACAAGAACCAGTATCTCACGTATGTATGATGAATAATATTCTCAGGATGGTGTATCTTCCTGAATACTATGGACATTGTGCCATTGGTTGCTGTTCGGGCGAATTAAATTGTAAACATACCTAATCTTAGTTCCACTGAAAATAAACTTTTGAAGGTAGACCACTGCAACATTATAGGAAGTAACTCGAGGTGGTTTCGTAATTGTATTTTGTCGCCGCGATAAATGTTACCGTTTTAAATTATAATGTTTGATGCTATAAAAATATTTATATAATAGAAGTAAATTTTCCATGCTGTGCATGTATTTTATACCTAACGTGTCATCCAGATGAATAAAAGTTGAGAGTGTGCATGTACGTCCCGGTTATTTTCGTAATCACATGTTTAAGTCTGGATCCTTCTTCTATGTATTTTATTTATTCTTAAATTTATCGCATTGATACCTTCATTTTAATTTGTAAAAATTCACTCAGGTAATGGGAATCCTTAATTATCATTCGAAAACTATTCTGCAATATTTTCTAAGTAGTTTAAAGCAAAACATTAGTCGAGACTTCCACAATTTTTCCTCGATCTAAAATTTATTTTTATCGGAACATTCACAGATTGCTACATGTTTTCACGGATTTTTATTCATAAAGAATTATACTCTTAACGATTCCGAGATTGAACTAAATATTAATTGGCAAGTTTCGCTTGTATAACCATCTTAAATAGTTCTTTATTGTTACCATCACGGCTTTTAGTACAAATCGTCAATGTTTATTGAATAAATAGTTTTATGGCTGTTACAAGTTCTCAGGGTATTGACCACCAACAATCTTGCTCAGATTTTATGAAAATTTCACTATTTTTTCTCTTACCATTTTCAACACAATTTGACTATGTGCTCTAAAATTTCAATACATATCTGTTTAACAACACGAAGGCAGTCTAAAAAAATTTTACATTGATTTCAGTATACATTAATTTTTAATTTATTTACTTGGTAATATGATAGCATTTCTCAATTCGATTATAGCAGAAACTTCTCTCATTCAGATGTGACTTAAATTTAAATAATATTGTATTTATGATATGAGTAGTTTTAACTAGGAATAAATGCTAAGGATATTAAAAAAATTTCTTTATTGTGTAGTCAATAAATTAAAAATTCCTAGAGCTTTCGACGTTAACATCGTCACTAGATTTATGACCATACAACAGTTATTAAATAAACATAACATTACTCTCATTACCGAATATGCAAATGTAGATTGTCAAGAGAAGCCTCGGAAAACTTTCAAATTCAGTGAAATTATTAAATATGGTGTCAAATAGTTTTTAATATTTGATGATAATTATAAGAGATCTGCATAAGGTACCAATACGTATCGAAACGTTCTTTTTGAATCAATTAAATAAACTGTCTGAAACTGGTCATCAACTGCATTATAAATACCGCCACATGTCAACATCTAGGAACGTCTTAAGAGTAAACGTACATTTTCACTCGGTTATATACCGTTGATAGAGTGTATACTTGGGGATCGTTGCCTCAGTTCTTACAAAAATATCACACGAAAATAAACAATACAGTATGCCCGGAATTACTATTTTTTAGTTATCAACCTTAATTGTTGGAAATCATACCTTATTACCTGTTGTGACATTAAAAAATTGTTGTTCTGCTTGTATTGTGTGTATTTCCACATTGCCACAACACCTGCCTGCAGTTACGGGAATTGTATTATCATTGGTAATTTCTTTTGAACACTTAATAAAATTAGTGGGTATTGATTGCAGTTCTCAGCGGTTGTTCTGCTGTCTCGTATATCAGTGCCGACGATCGTAAACGTCTACGGTGACGGATTAGTCCCAGCTTGTATTAATCCTTGGCTTTTACGGGCGTGTTTGTTTTGCCAGTTCACGTCTTAAAATTCGCTCCCAACTGACAAGATGCAACATACAATACGTATTTGTACGTTTTTAATTATGCAAGTTAACTTATTTTCTGTTTCTGTTCATTGCTAAGTTGGCGGATGTAATCTGATGAACACTTTGTACGCTCATCTTGTACGAAAAGAACATGAACAAAAATCTGAGTATTTAAACTATTGCAGTTTTTTCCTAAGGTATGTCTGTAAAGATTCTATTTCACTTTCTATCTTTCGTGGCGGACTGAAACCCCTCAACAGTCATCCCGTTAGTGGAATAAAGACAGTGCAAGAAATCCTATAATGTATAATCTGTAATGTGGTAATCGCAAAACATTTCAATCAATTTTTGGTCATTCTGTAATTCATGTACCTTATTCATTTTATAATATTGAAACGAATTTTGATTTACGTGTTTCGCGTCTAAATAGTATCTCTGCCACAAACATGTATTTTTGTACCATTATTACCCCGTCTCCAATTATCTTTCTCCTCCGTCTTTACCCTTTTAATTAGTCTCCCTTTTACCTTTCACTTTTAATCCACTATTCGTATGAATGTTAAAACAGTTGAGCTAACAGACCTGCATTGCTCCATTAAGTCCTTTAATTATTGAAAATTAACTGAAACACATAGTTCAAACAGTTTCTTAAAACGAAGAGGATTTTTTGTTTCATATATCTTCCAGTGCATATTGCAGGATAACAGTAAATTATTAATCTAATCACAGAATGATGGACCGAAATTATTCAACATATATGCGAATTGAAGAAAATAAATGTACGTTTTTTTTCCTGATTTTATACTGTACGATGAAAAGAGTGCTATACCTGAAAAGGGGTACATTATTTCAAAGAATAAAATAATTTCATTTTCCATAGATCCTCATGAGAAGCAAAGTTTCAGAGATGTTGAAAGAGTCATACACTTCCATTGTTTTGTACCTATATCTATTAATTAATAACTTAAATGCTCAAGAATCATTTATAGTATAACGAATCATCTATTTTTTCTGTATCAAATGATTAACATAATAATAAATTTGTTAAATTGTAAAATTAATATAATTATTATTTTCACTCGATAATATTTCAATGATGAACACTACCAATAGTTCACGTTAACCATTTACTGCAAAGCACCAAGATTCCGAGTTAATTAATAAATACAATTATTTTCTAAAACCTCATTTTCAGAGCAGGAGTAACTGAATAGAAATTTTTAATCTCCATTGAACAATTAATGTGCTAAATCTATCATTTGTTACTTTACATTATTGATGAAGTGAGTGAAATGTACCATGTCATACTGACACTGGTAGTCCAAGACATTTAACGAAAATAATTTTATAGCGAGTTCTGTCGGTTCGCGGGGCAGCTTTTTTTCATAAGAAACGTAGAGAATTTGGGGCGCTGCGGTTGTAATAGGAAGTTATCGCAATTTATTGTGCGACGCACGCTATGAGGTGTGTGTTTCCCCTCTCCCTCCGTCCCTTGGAGCTGGGTGTTATCTGCGCAAGCGCGAAGGCTGCTTGGCTGGCTGCCGTGGCCTACTGACCCGCTTTCTGCCCGCTGCTCGCCAGTCTGAACATGGAGTGTATTGCGTGCCAACCACTTTTGCCTCCTACCAGGTACAGATTCATCATTTACCAACTTTAACAATACTTTTTCCGCGTAGTTTTGCCTTGCTAACCGGCTAAGCTCTTGTTTTTGTCGCGCGTTTCTGAGGACACCACACGGATCTCCCCCCCCCCCTCTCCCTAATCGTAATGCATTTAGTAGCCGTGTGTCACCTGCGCCATCTAAACGCTCTTCGCAAACCTATACGAAGTAGGTAATTGCGGCCGTATTGGCGCGCAATCACGTGGCGTAGCGCCTAGTAGGTAACCCTGCCTGAGCCTCCCCAGGCTTATGCTATCAAGATTTGTCCGAGCTCTTCGCAGCAAATCAGGTACTGCGAACTGCGGCTCTACTTCGATCCTCTCTGCGGTATCGAGTTTTCGACTTTTCAATGATAAATTTATATTTTAAGCTACTTGTGGTATTCGTTGACTGAGAAAGTGAAATTACAGGACTGAACTAGTACCAAATCTGGGTGTTATCTTCAAATAAACGGAGTTTTTTTTACTGTTATAGACACTAATGTTGTTATTTTGTTTAATACTTCTCATCTCGTAAACATTTAAATTCTATTATGTTCCGTACTTCACTTATTTCTGTACCCATTTTCAGTTACACCACTCAAACCTCTCGGAGAAAATGATAATACCAATCAACATTCTTACTAAATCAAAATTTGCAACATCTCGCAGTTGTTAACGTTTCTGATCACTGGAAACCAATTCCTCTGCGAGCCTGTAGTTATCAATCTAGTATTCTAAATATAAACAAAAAATACTGGCGTTATGTTCGCGTTTCTAAGGAAAGAAAAAGCAGATAAATGTGACGGCAATCACACAAGAAGTCTCATCACGATCAAAAAAATTAAACGATAATTGCGTAAAAAATTTTTATCCTATGTCTAATAAAAACTGGATGAATGAAGGATAAATAATTCGATAAATTGTACTCTTTCGACATTGGGGTATACGGAAAATTATTCTATTCATTCTGGAAATAATTACGGGGTCTTTTGAAGAACATTGAACTTACAGCGACAGAAGAGTCGTCGACAACCTCTACGAAGACCTTACTAATTGTAGTAGATAGAGGAGCTACCTTTAATTCGTATGGGATGTTTGTCGTTTTTCACAATTATTGTTACGGATACATAAAGGAAATAAAAGTGGATCGCAGAGTGAATTAGAATTCAAGGAGAGGAAATGGCAATGCTAAGATTTGACACTTATTACTTGGTCTCTGTGAACAAACCGTTATAACGAAGGGACGTAAGAACTCCAGAAGAAGTTCGACCTCCAAGTAAACAAATCAAAATTAACAGCTTTTGAGTTTTGTCAACTGACAAGTGCAGTTGTCTCTCTAGGCTCTTCTTAGCACCTGACGAAAGGAACAAGGATCCCAGAAACGTGTGGTATTTATATTACATTTTTGTCTGAATTGGCTAGCTTTCTTATTCAAACCAAAATCTGTTATGGGTAGTAGCAAACACAAAAAAAAAGTGACTAATTTACTGTCAAGATTAGTTTTGATCATAAATAAAACGTTAAAGATAAACCTGAGCGTAGCAAAGTGTTATATTTATGACGGGGTTGGTACAGAAAATAAGATGGTGGACAACACATCAAATCAAACCACGTAAATGGAATATTCTCAAGTATATGCATATTAAAACGTGTTTTTTTTAATGCTATCGATCGGGTATTGTATCACAGACCGCTGATATAGTTTTTTGGTATTCTGACAATCGACAGGATGAGTTTCATGAATTAGTAGGTCACCTTCAGAAAACCAGAGTCAAATTTTAATATAATCGAATCTCAGTATTATTTTAGTGTCATTCGTCCACAAGCAACAAAATATTTCAGGTGACGTTAACCAGTGCCAGAATTTACATATTTTTTTTAATACTAATGAATAGCTCATGCAGTCGTTGAAGTTAATAATAATTTATAGGTAGAACGTGATTCATGATCACTCGAACATGTTGAGAAAACGTTGAGCTGGCTAATGGTAGAAATTTGTTTTCTTTGTATGTCTCGGTGACAGTAACATTTTACTATCTAAATAAAATAGCTCACCACAGACAAAATGAAGTGATAATATAAATACCACTCTACGTTTCTGGAATCCTTGTGCCTTTCTTCAGGTGCTAAGAAGAGCCGAGAGCAACACGACTGCCACTAGTCAGTTGAAAAAACTCAAAAGCTTTATTATTAAAAAATATATATCGTGGTGTGGTGCTTAAATTATCACTTCATTTAGTCTGTTATTTGGCTATCTTTCTTATTATTAATTTTCAATCGGACGTATTATATTTTAATTTCGGCTGTAACATTTTGTTCACATGTAACAGAACTTATTATTTTACATTATGGACGAATTAAACAATTATGTTTGACTCATACGTCGATTTCACAGTTTTACCCATTGAGATAGGAAATTCTCATCCCAATATGATAGTTGAATATTCGGACAAGAACGGTATAACAGTGAACACGGTTCATTGTTGTCTTATGTAAGGCCCCGTGCAACACGGCTTACTGATCGATAATGGTTTTCTATCATTCCCAAATTCATTTGCTTGTTGATGCCAAAGTTGTGCAATTACAACATGAAGTAGGCTCCAAGCAGTTTCAGAATCTTATAAAGAAATATCTTATTCAATAAACAAAGGCGTAGAATTCCACTTAGCTCATTTTAAAATTAAAAATTTAAATATGAGGGAGCAAAACTTCACCAATCTTTGGTTTTCAGTAATCAAATTGGTGAACGAATTCAGAGGGTTAAGTAAAGTGAATAAATGTTAAAAATACACAAGTCATGTATTTTCTAATGTGTGGTTCGGTACCAAACGTAATAAAATCAAATATTAGATTATTTATTTTTCATTTTATTGTTTCTGAAGTACCGCTCTCCAAACACGATTATATTCCTCTTGATAAAACTTTCATGTAAACTTTATATTCTTAAAAAAAACTATATTTGCACGTTTTGGTCTTCTTTGAGGCCGCCAATTAGTCAGTCATGCAGGAACCAAAACATTCAAAGAACGTAAACGAGGAAGGTACATAATAAAACTAGGATAATCTTTAAACGAACTTTTAATTCTATAGAAAAAAAATATGATAGTCGTACCACGAACAAGTCCACACCTGCAAATCCAGCTAGTGGTATTTCAAACACGGATTTTCGATTCGTATAATTCTTTTCCATACAGTCGAAAACAAAATTTATTGATAATGTAAGGTAATTTCTAAATGAAAAATTTACGTCTTGTTTTGAAAATTAATAATGAGAATAGCCAAATGAGTCGAAAGAAGTGATGATATAAGTACCACATAACGTTTCTGAAAACCATGTTCCTTTCTTCAGGTGCAAAGAAAACTAAATAAACAGTAAAAAAGACTTTTGAGTTTTGTCTACTGAATTGTGCAGTTGTGTCGCTCTATGCTCTTTGTGTTTCTTAGCAAGAAAGGAACAAGGTTTCCAGAAACGTGTGGTATTTATGTATATCATCACTTCTTTGTATGTATTTGGCTGTTTTTCTTATTAAAAAATACAACAGCAAAATTGTGCGACACAAATCCAGTTGTCAAAAAAAGCGAAGAAAACGCAACGACAATGGGAAAACAGAAGGGTGTGTAACAATACGGGCGCAACGACAATGAGAAAACAGAAGGGTGTGTAACAATAAGGGAGCAACGACAATGGGAAAGTAGAAGGGTTAGCGTAACAATAAGGGATCATAGCAATTGTTGAGTATCATAGTGTCTGTACACAAGTTGCTGTGGTGTTGGATTTAATGTGAAACATTCAAGTCTGGAATGGTACTTGGTGTCAACGTCTAATATCTTTGTTCAAAGATTGAAGCCTTTCCCGGTGCAGTTGTTCAATATATTGTTCTCGGAGTTCAACCGGGTTTTGCAACAATACAATATATACAGAACAATATATTAATATCTTAGTATTTTGTCAATCATATGAATGTTACGAATTGATATGTTCGGAGACTACAGATTGTTTATTGTTGGGAAGTTTGATATTAGACATATGTTCCTTGATACGGGTATTAAGGGAAGGTTTTGTTTTGCCCTATTTATGTCAACATCTGTTTTTGGCTATTTTCTTATTAATGATATATATATTTGTTTAATTTTACATATAAATATATTTTTCTCACTTCAAATTGGCTGTTGCTTATTTTTCTTATTATTAGTAACTTTTGAATGTTATTGAAATCCAGAAAACAGTAATTTCTTATGTCTTAAATTCTGTTTAGATATTCTATAATGACAAATTGATATACGAAGTTTCATTTATATGATCTTTGCTTTTCATACATACTGACATTTTAAACAGGAAAAAATGTGTGTGACAGCTTAATTTTTAGACGTTATCCAAGTGGAAACCGTCACACGTGAAACTCGCTCAAGTTCATTTTCAATTAGTAACTTTATTCAAACGAGAGAATTACGTTGCCACTTCCGGTTAGGATAGGAAAGCATCTTTTGAGGAGTTCGGGATAATCTCGGTACTGAACTCCGCCCAACACTAGTGCACTCAGAATTTATTCAACTTTAGGAAAGCAATCTTAATTGTAGTTAATGCATTGAAATGTGTAGTCGTGTATGTTGCATGTGTGGCTGCGTGCGTGACCTGCACCAAGCATGGTATCGATCCTCGGTGGTGTCTGTTGCAGGCTCGGCCCATGTGACCTTCCGGACCCGGTGTGGGTCAAGATGAGCTCGGCCGTCACTGGAGCCGCAAATAAGAAACGCAAGAAAACTGATGCCAAGCCCAGCGCCCAGATGTAAGTAGGCCACACTTCTTAACCCTATTTTATCCGTTCGTTCACTCATCGCATATCGATTGTACACAATTGGCTAATTGATTTCCGAATGAAACTGATTTCGACGTTGATTCTGGCGAACCATTTGATGCAGCTTGAGAAAAGTATGTCAGGGTCTGAGCGTTCCGAGATGTCCTAAAATGGCTGTTACGATTTGGTAGGATGAATGCTTTTAAACATGGAAGTATGTTCAATGTGAAATTTTCTTTCAGCATCATTACCGGAATACGTAATGTATTTACAGTGTTTTCTCTGCCATGGTTTGTGTATTATTAATATTTACTTAGAGGTTATACAGTTTCCGACGGTAACATTACTATTCGAACATTATCCGAAAACTCGGGAGCTTACTTTCAAAGCACGTACCAAACTTTCCCATTTGACAAACATGTCTCGATTGATGCAGGAAACGAAGTCATTTTTTCAATACAGTTACTCAATACTGAATGCTATTTTTTGGCGAATTAAATATCGGACGTTTTTTGAAACAACCTTACGCAAACAAGAGAATGGACCTGGACTTCTACCCTAAGATATTTATTCAACATAAAAAAAAAATAATTTATCAATTTTTTTCTACAGTTAAAGATTTATGTCACACAGTTTTCAACACACAAAACGTCATAGAACAAAAATTATGAAATTAATTTGTTTAAAATATTAATTACATTTAAGATATCAGAAAATTTAAAGTTTAAACCAAAAAAATAATTATTTATCGTTAGACATTCTGGATTATAAGTTATGTATTGAAAAAATGACTTAGTTTCCTGCATCAACCTATACACGTTCGTCGAATGGAAAAGTTACGTGCTTTGAAACTAAGCTCCAGAGTTTTCGGAGAATGTTCGAATAGTAATGTAACCATTGGAAACTTTAAAACCTCTAAGTAAATATAAACAATACATAATTAATACAAACTACGGCAGAGAAAACACTAAATATATTACGTATTCCGGTAATGATACTGAAAGAAATTTATAGTATGAAACTGCAAGTACATGAATATAGTTAGCAATCATAATTATTGTAACATTATTTCTTTTCAATATAAATAGTATTTCCTCTTCTGTTGTTGTGAACCATTTGATGCAGCCTATATTATTATTACCAGGTTTCCCATAGTGTTCTTAAACCCTATTATTAAATTCTGATGCTTATATATTATGACAATATAACAGACTTATAATTAATGCTTTAACCATCTCTTTCGTGTTATAATTTTTTATTAACCTCATTTATTAAAAAAATCTGTTGTCATCAGTCGGTAAGTTCGTTTTTAGACAATTACAGCGTGGAAACTGTAATGTGTTATTTACCTAAAGGCGCCTTTACATTCGAGGTGTCTATGAATCATTGCTTGGGTTTTAAAACGTCGATTTATCCGCGCCTTTTCTGACATCTGTATTTAGATTAAAGAAATCAACTACTGTTGTGTGTAAACGTTACCTCAAATTATAAACACCAATACATTTTTTCTGGATTTTGTTTTCCATGTTTGAAACAAGATACTATGCTCTAGTTTTGTTTTGAGGAAAAACCTTTTTTTACGTTTTTTTTATTTCGTATTTGGGGCATTAACGTCTTCTGCAAGCTCTCTCGGACAAATTGTTTCACGATACTAGTTTCGTTTGATACGAATACATACAAACCCGATATATTTTCGCATCGTGTCAAAGATACATCCTCAATTCGGTCTTTATTGTTTATTTCCCAGTCTAGTTATTTCCCTATTTGTGTCGATATTAGTTACTCAAATATTTACAAAATTTAATGTCAATATATTTGCATATTGGTAGCTCAGGAAATTCCTCAATACAGCTGTTTAGACTAGGGCAGTTTGTAACTATAATTTTAACCTTTATTCTACAAGCTACATACGTTTTGAAATTTATTATGAATTCAGAAACAAACTAATCTTTTCATTTCAGTGCCCATGTCAGCTAGTTTTTGCTTAAATATCATGTTTCTTCACATAGAAAAATGTGTTGAATTGAATTCGTAGTAATAATCCATCTGTTTCCACAATAGTGCCATTCTGATTTCAATTTTTTATTAAACAATAAATTATTCCTTTGAAAGGAGAAACCATCCTCATGAAAATTAAATAGAATTTATTCTTTCTGCATATCCAGTCCATTGAAGACCATATATAGTTATAGGGTTTGATTGAACGAAAATCCATCAATTATTTCAATTCATATTATCATATTTTGTAACAGTCTTTGCTATTAATGAGCATGTGTTTTTAAAAGTAAATTTCTATTCTTTTAATGTCATATTCCACAGATGCACTCACCATTCATAATCCCTTAAGAATTTTAGCGCAATATTCAAATTTAATATCCTTTAATTCTTCTATAAATATTTGGCTTGTTAGCCTTTGAAATTTAATATAAGGATTTATATTAATTAAGCTATTTGCAATGTAGGTTGCCTTGAGTTTTACCTGTTAATAATTTTTTATGAAACCCATTAGAACTATAAAAGTTGTTTGAAATATTTTTCAACAACAAAACCAAGAGTGACTAAATCAGTTAGATAATATCTAAAGATTGTGTGTTTCATTATTTTAAACAGTTCTTCAAATTGAGTGTAATGTGTACTGATACTGATTTTGGACTTGCAGAGGACTAATAACGGGTAATAGTGAGTTCCATAATGGTTCATGTTAAATAGTTTAAATATATTCATTATTTTAAATTTTTAGGCTTTTGAGGTTTGTCAAATGACTAGTGCAGTTGTGTCGCTCTAGGCTCTTCTTAGCACCTGACGAAAGGGACAAGGATCCCAGAAACATTGTGTGGTATTTATATTAACCTTTTCGCCTGAATTGGCCATCTTTCTTATTCATTATTTTCAATTAGGTGTAATTTTTTTCATTTTAGATTAATTGCTTTAGTCTACTATAAAATTTTCAGAACTAAGTGCCTTAATGAGAAGAAACGCCGTGAACAGGAGAACACATATATTGAAGAGTTGGCTGAGCTGATTTCTGCCTGCTTTGCTGACATGAGCTCTCTCTCTGTTAAACCGGACAAGTGTGCCATCTTACAGGAAACAGTAAATCAAGTAATAACTACTTTTCGTCATAATTTTTTTATTGACAACTTTGTATATACAATAAATTGTAATTATTCATTGTATTTAAGCAAGTGGAGTTAAAATGTTGAAATTTTCTTCAATACCAAATTAATAAATTTAAATTAAATAAATTAAAATGTATTTCTAAGATCAAAAAATTCCACATACATTTAATGGTTTCTTGTATTTTAACTTTATTTTCGATGCTTTGTTTAATGAATATAGGCATTTTAAACAATTTTCTATACTAAATAATAAGCAAGTATTGGTTATAAATACACCCAACTTTTTATTTACTTCAATGACTTTAGATAATCCCTAAATATTTTCATTCATTCAAATTTACTGTATCTTAGTTGTCTTACAGACATTTATATTGTTAATCATGTGCAAACATATATGAAAATAACTTAAATACCAGTTCCCATTCTGTGTTTTAAAGGAATAACTTAACTAAATTGAAACTCATTGTAATAACTTGCAATTTATTTCTATGAAAATCTCTTAGTTAACGCCATATCTTCTCAATTTTCTGACACTTCTATTCTATTCAGTAATGCCATGTAAATCTAATATTTCTATATACATTTGAAGAACTTCCTTCAGTTTCCTGTGGCTACACCATACTTAAATTTCAGGTAAGTCGTTTGTGAATTAACTGAAATTGAAGCTCGGTGTAGCCACACACAAAAATGTATATAAAATTGATATTAATAGAAAGAGATATAGTAAACTAAAAGACAAATGACGCTATGCCAGACAAGGAGTTTTCAGAGGTGTTATCCTCCCTCCTCTAATTTCTCTCTATTCAATATTTATTTACTTTTTAAATTTTAGGAAAATGTGGCGAGGTCAAATTAAATTGGATAGGAAAGAGCGATGCAGACTTCCAAATTTTTCGAGAGCCTGAACTGTGTGCCGGCTGGGCACGAATTTAATTTGACCTCGTCACCTTTATATCTTTCTTTCTGGAAAATGGTGTCAATATTTGGTGAGATATTTAAATTATTATGGTTAATACCATCCAATCTCAAACCTAATGGATTGATGGGCACATTACTGTTATCATTATCGATGGACAATGAAATGTATGAATACAGAATCAAGAAATATAGTAAGACAGTTTTTAAGTCTCAATATCAGACTTATCATTTAAAAGAATTTCGTAAATTAAATTTAAAGAAATGTAAACAAAATAAGTTACATACCATTTATCATTAATAAAGTTGAAAGAAATTAATAACGATTAATGTGCTATAAACACTTTGTTATCAGATTAGACGAATTAAAGATCAAGAAGGTTCTAGTAGTGATGCTGTTCAACAAGGTGAAGTGTCCTCATCAAAACCTACCATATTAGCAAATGAAGTTTTTGGTCCTTTGCTCCTTGAGGTACTTTATAGAATATTTGTTTATGAAATTTGATTATGTGATTTCTTATTTATTATAACCATATATAATATATATATATATATATTATAATTTTGGTTTTTTCTTTTTTGGTATCTGATAAATTTGTTATTGTCTACATAGCAGAATACTAACTTTAAGAACTTTATAGTATTATTATTTTTAAATACATTACAATTGATTAATTTCCAATATTGAAATATACTGCAGTTTGTTTTTCTACATTGGTCAAAATTGTTAAATGGCATTAAGAAGTTAGGCTTAGAATTTTTTTTTTAAAAAAAACTTTTCTTGGGTTTCCACCCCGGTTATTTCTGTAAATAGCAATGTTTCAATGGCTACAACTATTGTCTTCTTCCAGACAGAAGTATGCTAGCCATTGAAACATAGCTATTTACGAAAATAACCTGTGTGGAAACCCAAGAAGCTTTTTTCAATCAAGTGTTTTTGAACCATCTATTGAAAATATAATTAATATAATTAATTGTTAAATGTTTGAATTTTCAGGCTCTTGATGGATTCTTATTTGTAGTAAACAAAGATTGCCAAGTGGAGTATGTATCTGAGAATGTGGAGCAGTTTATCAAATATACCAAGGAAGATATTCTTGGCAGAAGTATTTATAATTTTATGCACGTTGGAGATACTACACGTTTTAGCTCTATTCTTCTTCCTATTACTTCTGCAGGTAATGTATAATTATACTTTTTGTATATAATCTGTATGTGAAAGTTAGTGTCCATATGTAGATAAAATTCTAATTTTATCTTTATTCATACTTGCAATTACTGAAAACCATTACTGTCACATTTCACATATCAAACATCATTAGAAACTATGAATAAAATCATCTATCTGAGTAAAAAAATTGTATCCGCAATGTTTCTATAACCCTCACTGTCGTCTTCTAGCTTCTTTGCTTCTCATTGAAACGTCGAGGATGCAATTGTTCACTCAGAAGTCCGATAATATTTTATTCATTCTTTACACCGAAAAAGACTGTATTATTTTTTTAGTAGAAACTAATTGAACCATTTTCAATGTGTAGTTCTCATTCTAGCATTCCAAAATGTCTATTCTCACACACCATTTGTTGCTTTGTTCCTTTTTTCATAATGTAGCTTCCTTTCACAATTTATGTTTGATAGGAATTTTTGGTCTCAATACTTTCCTTGCTGATTGACACACTGACTGATTAGTAATTATATCTGAAGATCTTATTAATATTGTGTGTTACATTTATTTGTTTTATATTTAAATGTGCATTTTAATTTCAATAGCTTGGGCCAACGAGATTCATTCACACAGAAATCGAACTATCAACTGTCGTCTGTTGATCAAGCCTCCAGATGATGCTGATGAGACTATGGAAGAAAAGCAGCAACGAGTATCAAAGTATGAGAATATGCAGGTTAGTTAAATTATTATTCACTATAAAATTTGTTTTATTCAATTATAAAGCACCGGACACTTTTAACCTTCATGTGTGTGTGTGTGTACATGAATAAGAATGTGACTTTAGAATAATTAAAACAAGAGGCATTATGTTCACACATGGAATGAATCATTTTTCTCCTGAATATGGTCAACGCCTCTGAAAATATGAAGATCTTCCTCCAGTTAAAGATGGTGACATTGAGCTTCATTTTCAGGTAAGTCACAAGGTATATCTCTTTCCTTTCCATACAAATATCACAATTATATATATATATATATATATATATATATATATATATATATATATTCCATTTAGGAATAAATACAAATATTGTATTTATTCCTTAATGGAAGTTTCTAATACTTCATCCCCTCTACTCTAGCCATTCCTCCACTAAAACAACTAATTGTCCACAATAAGACTGTCTACATTTGCCTGGTCAGGAACTTGACCCAGTGGCCAAGATGGTTAAGGCGTCTGTGTACTGAGCAGAATACGTGGGTTCAAATCCTGCCTGGGTCAAATATTTTCAGTCTTTCCTTCTTCTTCCATCCTTCTATCTGCTTTTCTATGTGCGTAATTCTTCGCCCGAGCATATAAATTCACATAAAGCGTAATCCTCCTATTTCTCCTATTTATTTCTATCCTTCCTCACTATCCAAGTATATATATATATATATATATATATATATATATATATATATATATATATGTATACACACACACAAGGTCAAATTAAATTTAGATAGGAAAGAAAGAGAGAACTTGCCTGAAATCAATAGTTGGTCCAGTCAGCCTGACCAGAAAAAAATTTGAACTTTTATTTATGCTTAGCCCAGCTGTTGATTTCAATACTACTCAACTACACTATCTCTCTTTTCTATTGAAATATGTTTATATGCACGTATATATATATATATATATATATATATATATATATATATATATAGGAATATTTTAATATTTTAGATCTCCTCAACATTGCTCCCATATCCAAGTGACAGAAGTGAAGTTGGTGATATTAGTGAATCTGTTGATAGTAGCCCATGCCTTATGTGTGTTGCGAGGCGTATTCCAGAGAAAGAAAAATCTTCAAATAATATTGAACTTTTCACTATGAAGCTTGATGTTCACGGGAAAATAATTGGTTTAGATACCACTGGGATTTCATCTAGTTACTCTCAATTTTTAAATAAGGTAAGAAATATATATAAATACACATCTGCCAATTTTAAGTCAGAAAAAAGGAGAATTTATTAAATTAACTATGTTTCATTGTTTAATTTGTGACCTCATCTTTGCAATTTAAAATGAAAAAAAGAAAAATTACAATGATTAGAATGACATTTTAAAGCAACAATTTAGCTGATAACATAGAATTCAACAAAGTCCATCAAAATTAAGTCTAACACAATTTACAATTTATATTTTTTGTTATCTGCTGAATTATTTCTTAAAAATGTTATTCTAATCATTGTAATTGTTTTGTTCTTTTTGTAGTTTTAAATTGGAACTGGAGGAGGTCTCAAATTAAGCAATGAAACGTTAATTTAATAAATTCTCCTTTTTTTCCTGACTTACAATTGGCTGACATATATTTATTTATTACTTTTCTCATTAGTCAGAATACATACATATATATACACACACACACACACAAACACACACACACACACACACACACACACACACACACACACACATATATATATATATGTATATATATATATATATATATATATATAATTTATAAGTTAAACTTTTCACTATATTGTTTTTTAATATACTGATCCACTTTCGTCTATTTTTTTTTTTTACTTCTTAACTCCATTGTATTGGTTCTAAGTATTTTCTTTCGCAAGCAGTGCCATAAAGGAGCTCATATTATATTTCGGATTATTTTGTTTCCAGGATCTGACAGGGCGTGTTATACATGATCTATGCCATCAGCAAGATTTGCCAAAGCTTACTAGCCATCTAAAGGAAGCAATTCAAAATGGTTTGAATACAAGTAAAATCTACAGGTTAAGGGTGAAAACTCCTGATAAATATATACAAGTGCAAACAAAATCTCGAATGTTTCGAAGCCCTAATGAACCAGAATTTATAATGGCTACCCACACAATTGTTGGGTAAGTATTTAATTTGATTTGGGTATTGATATTGATCTCTATGTTCTTATTAGCACAGCTTCATAGTTTTATTATTAGATATATTGTTTCTTCTCCTGATTCTCTCCTTTAGGTATTTTTTTTAGTTGAAATAGACTATCTTTTCTTCCACTCTATTTCTGAAATGTGAATTATAAATACTTGTTTTTATCCCCTTTTAAACCATTATACCTGGTTCATTTTCTTGTGTAAGAACTTATATCTTACTTAAAAGTGATTAAGGTTTATATTAAAATGTACGACAAATATTGAAAATAATTGTGGTATGATTATTTCAGTACCATTTATTCAAACTTTTAAGTAAACATTGAAAAAAGTGAAATTTTTTAATGTGGAGTGATTTAAAATTAATTTACTAAGGGTATTGGATAAATTATATTGTGCTACATGCTTACATAGTTCACAATTAACTAAATTTAGATGGTTTGAATTAGTACTTTGCAGTTTCAAATTCATTAATTTGTAAAATATAAGAAAATTGTTTCTCTTCCAATAATATTTCTAATTTACGAATTGCTATATTAATTTCACTCTGTTGTCAGTAACTTTAATAAGAAATGGGTTTTATATTGTTTAGTTATGTGATATGCTGCAATACTGTTGGTCAGTATTGAATTGTGTAAGGTTAAGTAAATACTGAAGTAATTTAAGCATGTATGAAGGAAATATGATAAATAATGTAATACTGTTACTACTTTTGTTACTGCTTTTAAATAAAATTGTGAATATAATATTGACTATAATAGTGTGGCAAATAATTTAATAGAGCTTGCATTATTATTCATATTTCAATATTTCTTTGCTTATTCTTCACCTTTCATTGATGATTTTGAACAGTTATATATTCAAAATATTTAAATAAATGTATGAATCTTTTGTGGCACTTATTTACCAATTTCCTGGAGAGATGGTCTGTAGGTTTTGAATCCATTCTTAACTTTAACACCTTTCTTTTTGTTTTATCTATGTGTGTGAATTCTAGTGTGGTATTTATACTTGAATATAAAATGTCAATGTCAATTATAAATAAAACACAGCCTTTGAAGTCAGAAAAATTATTATAATAGCAAAAAATACAGTGTTTCATTACTATATGAGACCTCTTTAGGTATAAGAACTTTTCCAGATTTTGATAGTCAGGGAAGTAAACTATCAAAATTTTGTAAGACTTCATATACCTAAAGAGGTCACATAGAGACAAAACATAATTTTTGCAATTATAAATCTTTTTCTGATTTTAAATGGCTGTGTTTTATTTATAATTAAGTCTGAAACTGTCAGATACATATTATTATAAAATTTCAATATTGACATAATTAATGTAAATGAGCTTGAATCTAATTTAAATGGACCAAGCAGTAAGAAAATATACAATGAGAAATTTAATTGGAAGCACATTAATATTGGAACTGTATGATACTCCAATCAGGGTTATGCTCTTAATTGTTTCTAAGATGCAACTTTTTTAAATATCTACATTAATTTATTTCTTTAATAGTCTGTTGTGTAAATATATCAATAATTGAAAACTTTATGAAAATTGCGTTAACTATTTTCCGAAAGAGTTGTTGAAATTAAGTTTAAAGTAACTAATTGAAGACTATATTTCAATTCTTATGTTTAGCTATTATATATTTTTGATGTTTGTTATCAAATTAAATATTTTACTACTTTTCTCTGAATCTATGAACTACTAACATATTCAGACTGCCTTAATTTTTACCAATAGTTCCTGTGTATATTAACTTCCAGATATGTGCTACTATTGTTTTACCTGTTTTCTGTGTATGCATAGTTTAATAATCACTGTAACTTCACAATTTGCATATAATTAAATGCACCCTTAAATAATAATTGAATTTGCATAACTAATGTGTTTGTCTTTTCCCTTTGTTTTGTCTCATGTGCATCCTGGACTGTAGAGACAATGAAAATTCTCCTTTGGAGTGTGGCCATCTCTCCAGTTCTCCACGTTCCATGCTGTCAGGACAGAGCAATTCAACCTTTGGAACATCTGTTAATGATAGTAGTAGTTCAGTGGGTGGACCTCTTATAAGTGGAAATATTAATGGCCAAGTGAGTAGTGCTGTGAGTGCAAGTGGACGTACTGGTGGAGTCAGTTCAAGTGGTTTTGGAACAAGTGTTAGTGCTGCAAATGATGTGAACAATACTGTAACCTTAAATTCTAGTTCAGCATATCATACTTTCACTATGAATGACTTTGATGAACTTTTTCCTACGTCAACTTGGGATATGGCAGGAGCTAGTGAAAATAGTCTTGATAGGAGTGGTCCTTCTCAGACATCTACATGGGAACAACAGCCAGACTCTAGACAAAGTCTGACTCCTGTGTCAACCCCAACTCCTCGTCCCCCAAGTGGACCTGGGTATAGTCCTTCTAGTGCTATTTGTTCCAGCCCACTGAATCCTTATTCTCAACCAAGCCCAGCTACAAATCAGGTCTCAACACCTTCAAACCCTTATGCTAACTCTTTTCCTTTTAGTCCCTTACAGGAACAAGTTCCGAACAGTGGTTTCAGTTTAGAAGAGAGTAAAGACTCAAAAGAAACTGTAGCTGAACATGTGAATACTGGAAATTTGAATGGTGGTGACAATTCTACTTCTGGTGACTCTGGCAGAAGGCTACGTAATTTACTGTTAACAACAAAAAGGCCAAGTATGAGTGCAGATGACGTTAATGAATCTGCTGATCATACAGGGCAAGAAGCAGTTGAAAAACACAAGCACCATATACTGAAAGGACTGCTAGATCAGGTTGATGAAGATGATGGGAGAATTGATGAGTCTTCTTCAGGAAATAGAGGTTTAGTTGGTGGACGTCTTTTCTCTGATGCACCTAAAGTTTCCAGTCAAGTATCCAGTGGCAACAACATGCTTCTAAAGGTTAGTTGATTGTTTTTCCTTTATTTGTCATCTTCTGGAAAGAGTTATTTATTATAAATTATTAGTTTTTCATTTATGTAATTCATTATTTTTGTATGTATAATAAATATTAGTGTAACAAAAAAAATCCTTGTTCCATGACTGTAATTATAAGAAGTAATATAAACTATAAGATAATGGAGTGCATAATTGGAACTGTTAGCAAACGTGCATGAAGATAATGTGAATTTCTAAGGCAGTAAGAATGCATTTAGATATAATGCTACAAAATTATTAACTTATAATTAAAATTTTTATACTAGTGTTTGAATGTCATATGTCCCACCAAAGTGTGAACATGTATGTATAAAAATTGATGCCAGTGGGTTCAACCCAAATTGTTCCATTCTTATCTTCACATAGTTTAACCACGTGAGCCATAATTTGTTATATTTTTGCTAATCACTATTATTTATTTCTTGGTATATTCCAATATTCCTGCTTCTCCTTTTAATTTAGAATGTCCTAGAATTTATGAAAAATTTAATGGAATATTTTATTCTTATTTATTGACTTCTAGAATTTATTTTTCAGAAAGAAACTTTGATTATTCCATGCCTATTATATAGTAAATTAGGACAATTTTTCAAGCAGTAAAATAACTGGTCATCTTCACAGAAAAAAAGTTTTTTTTTAATGTGAACAAATGTATTAAATTTGACTATTGAAGACTTCCATGAAAAGCTCTTAAGGAAAATATGACAAGGTCAAATTAAGTAACACATTTGGATAGGAAAGAGAGATAGAATTATTGACTTACTTGAAATCAACAGTCAGGCTGTGCATAAATAAAAGTAAAAAATTTTCAAGGTCCTTCATCAAGAAAGAAGGTCTGAACTGTATTTCCGGCCGGCACGCAGTTCAGATCTTCCTTCCTGATGAAGGGGGCTCAGGCCCTTGAAAATTTGAACTTCCACCAATGCCAGACTGGATCAAACTACTGATTTCAGGTAAGTCGGCATCACTGTCTCTCTTTCCTATCCAAATGTTATATATATATATATATATATATATATATATATATATATATATAATTGTGATATTGGTTTGGAAAGGAAAGAGATAGCTTGTGTCTAACCTGAAAGTGAAGTACAGTGTAATTATACGGAACTTTTTATGTCTTGACTTTCATAGATTAGATTTGACTGTTTTGTTAATTTACTATTTATAAAAGTAATTCGTTTTCTTCTTTTTCTCGTTTCGTGTTTTATGGGAGTATTTATGTAGCACATTTATTTAATTTTGAATTTATTGTGGAGCATCTCAGACTTGTATCTAACAATGAGTATTAAACCGTCCACTCATTTTCTCACCATTGTATATTTTCTAACACATTTTATACATTTTTCTGAGTGATTTTATCCAACACCTACATTTCTACTTAGTATTTTATGTAATTAGCATACTGTTAATTTAATATCTTATCAGTTCAGGTAATATGCAGAATAAATTTTGTTCTTTAAGCTGCTGTACTATTTAATTGAATTGGGTTTTCTTCTAGTTACTGAATGAGAAAAGTGATGATGATGATCATGAATCAAAAGCAGGTCTTAAAAAAAGAAATGAACTTCTGCAACAACTTCTTAAAGATCAAGATGATGATAATAAATCACAAATGACTTTAGATACTGGGCAGCATGCAGAAGACCCTCTGCTGAAAAGCTTGGGATTTCCCAACATGTCACCTTCTTCACCATCAACATCTGATCCTCTTGGGATAAATGTATCCTCTCTCATTGGTGGTCGAAAACGTCCAAGTGATGAGGGAGATGATGGAAGTGGACCGGCATTGAAGCTTCGTGTAGGTTTATCTACTGGTAACCAAACAGGGGCATCCAGTGGGCCACCTTGTGGACCAGGATTAACATCTGGACCACCAGGAGGCAGTAAACTTCAGGAGAGGAACAAAATGCTTGCGTCATTATTGGCCAAACAACCTCCCCAACCAACAACAATACCTCCTATTCCTGCTTCAGTTATATCAGCAACTCCACAGGAAATTTTACCCAGAGTTGTAGATCGTGTTAAGCAGCAAACACCTGGTGAGTAAGAAATATATTGTTTTTTTTGTTGTTGAATATAAGCTGAAAAACTAAAGCATCATCTTCAGCTATTATTGAAATATTCGTAAAATATGTTTGACAAAATTATTCTCATACAAGAACTTAATAAATATTTGCAAAATATTATATATTTTGTACATTATTATTTTAATATTTTATCTTGCCTTTTGTTGTTTTAAGGTTGGACAGGTGCAAACCTGCAGCCTCCGTCCACTACAGCTGCACCTTCTCGTCCTGTACAGCATCAACAGGACCCTGCAAGACTACGATCTCAGCAGCCAATATTTCTTAATCGATTGCTCAACCAGCATGAATCTTCACAGAATAACCAGAGTCTTCATCACACTCAAAAGCTACAGCAACAGCAGCAGCAGCAGCAAGCTCAATCACAACAACAAAGAAGTCATATTGACAATTCATTTAACACACCTGTTTCTGGAGTTATTTCTGTTATTTCTGCTGATAGTCCAAATGTTTGGGATAATCAGTCATCAGACCCAGTATTGTCTGATCTGTTGGATCAAGTTATTGATATAGTGCCTGAAGGAGTATCAGGTTAGATTTATTTTGTGTGATTATATATTTTTAATTATAATAATCAAATTTTCCTGCAGTACACCAAATATTATTGTTTGAGAATCGAGGTTTTTCATCACTAAAATGTTCACAATTTATGTATTATAGTATGATACTTTCCCTCCTGCAGATTCTTCAACAATTCTTAATTTATTGGATGCCTTAGACCCATCGCCAAACAATAGTGGGTTTCAACCAGACTTGAATGAAAAAATGGCTATTCATGCCATTCAAAAGTCTCTGATGTTATGTGAAACAGTTATGAAAAGTCCATCATCACCTACCTTATCATTACCAGGCACACCTCCAGCATATACATCAACTTCAGTAAGTTTATTTACATGCCATTAATTTAATCTATATTTTATTTTAGAAAGTGTTTGGTTTTAAATCACTTCTTGTATGAAGAAGAAAATGATTAGAAACAGTGTTGTGTGTGTTTGTGTGTAGAATGTTATTTTCAAAATTCAGAGTTTAATTATATAGTTGTGATCAATTTATGATATTTTTTCCAGATATCTAACCAGAGTCAACAAGGCAACTTCCCACCTCCTCCAGTTTACCAGCGTCCCCGTTTTGGCATACCTCAAGCACAGCTATCTGGGAGAGCTGGTAGTTTGCAATATGCTCTGGGTAACCCGGTTAGTATTAAATATTAGTGGCATTAATTCATTTCAAAGTTTTCATTAATAAAGAAAATATAATAATTTCAAAATGTCATGATTACTAGCAATTATTAATTGCATTTGGAAATGTGGCATATATTTTTTATGTTTGCTGTCTTCTAATTTCTTAGAATTCTGGGCATAATTATTTGAATCTTATTATTTAATCAATCATTAAGATTTTGTTGTGTATTGTTGCTTCTAGGCTCTCAGTTCAATTCAACAGAGAAGTGTTCAACGAAAACTGATTGAGCAGCAGCAACAGCAGCAAAAACAGAGGTTACTTCAACAGCAGCAGCAGCAGCAACTTCTGATTCCTTCCAATGCTACCGCAGCTGATCAGCTTCCAGCTGGTCTGCAAAATATTGATAGTCTTCTTAATAACACTGTAGCACCCAATGTCTCATTACAGGTAATACAAGAAACAAAAATACTATATTAGGTATTCTACTAATAAACCAAATCATGCTTTATTTTCTTTTTGAATAATCTAGGGGATATTTCTACTAAAGCTATGCAAATTTTTCAGTAGTTTTTTCTTTCTTATAACTTTTTTATATCATCAGGTTAATATATAGAAAACCTTTATCATAGACAAACCAGTCGCAGGAATTTATGCTATTATATTTTAAACTTAATTTTATTCTCTTGTCTAACTTATCAATTCATGTGTTTCTTTCTTCAGAGATCGTCAAGTGTTCCTGATTCTCAATTATCTCCTGGTTATGGAGGTCAGATGCTGAATAGTGGAAATGCTCAAATTTCTCCTGGCCAACGACTCAACCAACAGCCTTATTCTCCTCATTCTCAACTTGCATCTCCTCTTGGAATGCAGCAAGGGTTTTCTCCTGTTAGGTACAGATACAATACTTATGACATGGCAAATAATTGCCTCATAATAATGGATGAAGTTGATATGCTTTGTTATGCACTTATCATTAATATTTTATGTATTTACAGTTCAGGCATGAATAATTTTGCCAATACTCAACAAGGTGCCCAAGCTCGCCTTTCTCCTCATCCCCCTGGGGTACTTCCATCTTTCCAACAGTCTCAATTGTCCCCTCGCATCTCTCAGGTACTTATTAATTCAGCCTAAGGCATATTTTTAATTGAACATTTGAATTTATTTATGCAATATTTTTTAATTGATGCCCCTGTTCTAATAAATATATTTTTAAGCTTCAGAACTAAATATTCAAATAAAATTAATATTTTAAGCAATGTTGTTTCATAGAATGCTTATTTGATATAGGGGCAACAAGGATATCCAGTAATGACTCAAGGAACACTTGCACAGTCTCCACAAGGACAACAAACTGCAAGTAGTTGGTCACAAGGGGCTTCACGATTAAGCCTACAGCAACAACAAAATCCTATGCTAAATGCTCAACTGACGGTAGGAAATAATTAAAATTCTAAACAATTTTAAGTTCTTTACAAAGCATGTTATTAGAATAGGATAAGAACTCAAAGGAAAATGTTATTGTTGACATGATAAAACCAATTTTCTCTATTCTCATTGTTAATGGTCAATTGTATTCTGTGCACATTTAATTTATAAATTTCTGTGTAAAATTTGCAAATATTAACTGAGTGTGTTGATACACAAGTACTAGGATATCATTTTCCACATTTTAATTTCCAATTTCTTAACACCAAACTAAATTCATTTTAAAAACTTTCAGTTAAAAAACTCAAAAATATTAATTTTTATTTGTTTATTTGTTTTGGAATGAAAGTTTTTTTAAAAAAGAATTCAAATGCAAATTAAACAATTCTTGACCCAGAGTAATTATGGAAACACGGCTGGAAGGACATTTGCTTCACAACGGCAACAGCAGCAGCAGCAGCAGCAGCAACAACAACAACAACAACAACAACAACAGCAGCAGCAGCAGCAGCAGCAGTCGCAACAGCAGCAACAGTTGCCATCAGTACGGTCTTTACCAAGTCCAGGTGCTCCTGGTGGACCTCGACAGAGTCCGTACACTGGTGAACAGTTTCCACCTCCTGCATCCCCAACCACTGGTAGCTATCAAACACAAGGGCAGTTTCAGCAACAATTGCGTTTACAAAGAGCTATCAGTGCCCCAACAGCTACCACTCAACTGCCAGGTAACTGTGTTTGTTTAGTTTTATTAAAAGTGAGTTCGTGTGCATGTGTTTGAAATCTGTATTTGATGAGTATGAACATTATTCAAATATTATATTAGAAACTCCTCATGTTTAAACAATTCCAATTTATAATTATACTACTAACATTGAGAATATATCTTTCATAAAATTTGATGAAGCTGAATACTTTTATGTTTACTATTATTTGATCCGTAACATTTACTCCACAGCTTAGTATGAGAACATTTTAAATATAGGCATTATTCCACATAAATCTTATTCTTATGGATCTGTAACTACATATACTATTTTATCTTTGTTTCTGTAGCTAATTTGTGAGTTGAAAGTTTAAAATTGTTGAATTCAAGGATAGAGAGAAAATCTTTCATTATCTCTATCTAGGGGCCCATGAAATCAAATTGATCAGGATGGAAAAAGTGTCAACTGGACCAGAAATTGAACCTGGAACCTACCGCTTACTAGGCGGAAGCTTTACCAATGAAATTCCTTTATCCATTAATTTCTTAATTTTTACACACGTTGAATTATGTTCTAGTGCTATTAGTTTTCTGTATTATTTACTTGTCAAAGAACTTGAATATTCTACTTTTTAGCCTGTTTGCATCATTACTGCAGAAATTTATATAAATTAAACAATATTTTAAAAACCTTTTTAAGTGTGAGTTTTAGTATAATGTAAAGTTGAATAAACTAGACATTATCCATGGACTGGCAAATCAACTCATCTAAGTCAGTATCCCATGCTTTATCAATTGTGATAATTTGACATACTTAATCTTTAATTTCAAATCTTTCCTTCAGTAAAGTGGCAATGACCCGATATTTCTTCTTCTGTTTAAACAATCGGAGAGGAACCATTATAAAATATGTTGCTCTTCGTTTGTTGATCATCCAAAAAACTAATGTTGCCACAATCCTTCTTGCTTCAGAAAGTTCTTCAAATGTGGAATGACAATTTTGTTTTCAATAGAATCGGCCGTATGGTACCCATTTCATTCACATTTGTGTGTCTAGTCTTCCTGTTCTTGGGTTATCATCTATTCTCTCATAACCAGGTTAAAAGGTTTAAAAGGAAAAACTACAACATTCCACTCTGAGTCACCACAAACTTCACTCAGAACACCAATTACTTTCTAGAAAGTAAAGTTTAATCTTACATAAGGCTCTAGTTCCAGTACACATCGTTTAATAATAATTAACCTTAATTAACATATTACCATCACTGCACTGTTGCCAACCTGCGTGTTATCTTTGAAATGTGTATGTAGCATATTTATATCTTCCTCTGCAAATATTCTGTATTACATTTGCTTATTATTGTCACAAACAGGAGTTTACTGTCTTCAAAATAATTTCATGTATCAGAACCATGCTGCAAAGCATTAAATACTGTATTAATAGGGAAGACACCCACATTCATCTGTATAGAGAATGATAGGGAAATGTGTGTTTATGTAAAGGGAGAGAGAGAGTGTGTGTGTGTAAAACTCAAAATATAATGAACAATGAAGTTAATTTATAAATATGAAAAATTAAAATTAAATTTTTGGGAAATGCTGCAAATTCAGTTAATTTATTGATTTGGTCCAATTCTGGATTATCTGCATTTGTTCCACCACCTTACAAAAAATTAAAATTTCATTTGTTGCATTAAACATGTTCTAAGCAGATGAATTTTGAGAAGTTCTTGCACTAAGGAGTTTCTTGCAGGAAATGGTGCCTGTTTTCTACCTAGGTTCATGTAACCATAGCCTAATATCTGTTTTCAGTTTTTTTTAAAAATAAAAAGCTTTTAAAGAACCTATAATAGTGTTTTCCAAAATTTCTTTCTTGAAGAATTTTCACCAGTATTACTTAAAATGCATTAATTAGTTCTTCCCATAAGCATAAAGGAATAAAGAAACTTAGTTCACACCATATTATTGCATGCAGCTGAATATGTCTGTTTTATAGTAAGAAATATAGACAAATACAGACAAAAAGAGTGATAATATAAATACCATACAACGTTTCTGGAAGCCTTGTTCCTATCATCAGGAATACAAAGCTTTTGAGTTTTGTTAACTGACTAGTGCAGTTTGTGTCTAGTCTATCTCGGCTCTTGCATATTTTCTGCATAAAGGGACAAGGTTTCCAGAAATGTGTGGTATTTATATTCACTTATTTTGTCTGTTTTGGCTATCTTTATAATTAATAATTTTCAATCAGATGTAAATTTTTCATTTGAAGTTGTTTTATTTTGTCAATAAGTTACACTTAAAAATTTGTCATCTTCTAATTTGTAATTTTGTAGTTTTACACTTTACTTTCACTGAATAAGTTGATGGTGTCATTATGCATAATGGAAACTGCCAGCAGTCCCAGACATTGCTTGGCGTGAGTCATTAACATTGGGTTTGTGATGGAAATGGATGAATGATATGGCATCTGAACAGTTTTGTCTACTATCAAATTTTCAGGTGGCAAGAAAACTAGCTTGAACTGCATATAACTGAGTAGTGTACACAATATCCAAGCTTGCTTTACCAGCCTCTTCTTATAGGGAAGGTGATGAAGTAGTAACAGAGAATTATGATTCTTATACACATATACACACACTTGATAAAGAGCTCTTTTCAACCAGAATTTCACAAATTTACCTTGGAACAAGATGTATGGTTTCAAGAAAATGAAGCTACATCTCTTACAACCTGAACTTAAATGACAGGTGACAGGCTTGTTTTCTGGTTACTTAATTTCCTGGCCTGGAGATATGCCATTGCATTGACCTACACACCATGGTAGGTGTAAGGTATTTGGAAAAATAAGTTAAAGGTGACAAATCCTATTCATTAAATAACTTGAAGATGGAACTATAGCTGCTAAATATCAGTGAACCGTCATTAAAAGACATTTGCAGCAGCTTCATTTCCATAATAGAAAATTACATCTAGAAATGTGCACGTCATCAACAAGAAGTGACTTGAATTAATGATTCACATTCACACACATTAAAAGAAAAAAATTGTTAAAAAAATAACTTTGCACCTGCTATAAAATAAGTATACTAGACTGTAACACTCCATTTTATTTGTGTGCTAAAACTTTATTACATATCCTTTGAACAGATTGAATAAATTACTACAACAGTATATTTTAACAAGACTGTATTTAAATGAATTTATTGTAGTATTTTTTGTAATCTTATGAAAAATATTTTCGACTGAAAACGGAATGTCTCATCATTGTCCACAGAACAGCTGTGCTTTATATATACTTTCCACAGAACACATTAATTTCTTATATCCTTATTTTGTTTCTTCAATTCTTCAATACCAACGTTTTCATATTTTCTCAGACAAAAACAGTAATTATATTTTGCTATGCTACATATTCAAAATCCAATCAAGGATGTGTCAACAGAAGCCTAGTAAATAGTAAGAATTGTGTTTAGATCCTCTTTCAATCATTCTGATTTCAGTTTTCCTGGCTTTTATGAGTAATTTCAGCATATTCCGATATAGAGTCCTCGTGCAAGGCTTGAACTGCTTTCTTACATATTCTCAAAATAAATCGACAAGAAAGCTGAATCATAAAACTATGAAATCAACAGATTGCCCATATGGATCCCAAAAATTCTGAATTATGTAATGTATGATCGTAGTCTTAGTTCACTTATGGCCCTCCATGAATATTTTATAGTCTAGCATAAAAATATAAATCTATCAATAATGAAAATATTAAAGTGAAAACAACTTGTCTAAATTTTGTTCTATTAATCCAACGTATAATGTAACCAAAATAATATAAGATTCAAGCATTTATTTGTTGCTAAAATTTATTAACATTTTTAACCTAATTAAAGAAGTCTTTCATTTGGCTTTGGACTTTATGAAGAAAATTTAGGAAAAATAGCTAGTGAACTCTCAGTATTACTGGTCAGGATTACTAGTTTATTTTTGTTTATAATTTCTTGTCCTTATAATGTCTGATTAGAAATGTTGTAGTAATAGAAATGTATACTTATAAGTTTTGCACTACTTCTGAATGTGAGATTTTTTAAAAAATGATTTCATTATCCTATTTTCATCAGAACCCAGACTTACTCAATTTTATTATGAATGCTTCTTAAGTATCTCAATTAATGGATGCATTTTTATTTAGTTATTAGTTTCTCAAATTGTTTGTGCACTTACATAATTCAGCTTTTATTTTGTAAATTAATTTGGTTTTTAGAATTGAAAAGTTACTTATTGAATCTATACAAGTGGAAATTGTATGAACTGTATAGTTCATATGTATTGAAAATAATTGTTTTGCTACTACATGAAGAATTTTGATAAGGTTTTCACTTGTTCTGCTTAATTTTTCGTTTTTTAGACAACTTAACAAATTGTCAATCTTTCAATAATGAAAATACTTCACAGTATGTTACTCTGCATATTTTCAAATACTCGGAAGTTTTGGGATAAACTTATTTTCACAGACCTCTTCTGATATGTGAATAATTTACTTGAATTTTCTCATCATATACACTCTAAACAGAAAAATGAGACAAAAATGAATTTATTAACTCTAAAGTAAAAAAATTGTTGTGAATCTTATTTTTACTTCTTCACATCATCAGTGATGATAACCATGAGCTTTAGAGTATCTATATTCTACTGCAAATAAAATGACATTCCTCAACTACATAGTATTGGTTACGTTTTGTATTGTAATGCACATTGCAGTTAAACTTTTTTATCTGAGTATTCGTGTTGTATTTGTAACAATATCCTATTTACTTTTTATTACAAAGAAGAAGAATGCTGTGCATATATTTTAGGGATAAATGAAACGAGTATAGTTTATCATATGACTGATTTTAAGACTTAATGGAAAGAATTATTACTTCACTGAAGTCGTTATAAAATTTCAGTGTATTTTTTATCTGCCATAATTAAATATTTGCTTTTGTATTTGTGAATGATTTATAATTATTTTTACTATGCATTCTATTAAGTTTCATTTTAGTTACTTAATATAATAAGTGTGTGTTTACATTCAGTAGTATAATCCCTGCATTTATATTGTAGTTCAATACTGTCAAAGAGTGATTCTTCATATCAGTATTTTGAATTTTTGTCATGTATCTTGTGTAACTTAATAGACACGAGTTAAACTTAAGCTGTGCACGCAATACTGCACTGAATTTGCTGTTTGTTTATAATTATGTATAGTTGAGAGGATGCTGCACAACATTGGAGTTTATTTCAGTTGTGCATGCAGTGTTCTCTTCCCCGGCACATCCTGCAGGCGGCTGCTTTATTGACTTACCTGTCCCTGTTCCAGGTGGAGTTAACCCTTCGCGGCTTTATGGAATGAAACAGGAACTCACCAACCCCCTGCTTTCCCCCAGTCAACCTATGTCGCCACATCATTTCCATTCTCCTGACCCTCATCTCCACCAGCATCACCACATGATGTATCACCCGCCGCCTGACTCTCAGTTTTGTTACGATCAGCCCAGTTTTCAATTATACGGGGCGAGTGAGCGGGGTCGTCCCCAAGCCCACACACCAACCAATCACCAGCCGGGTGGTAAGTCATGTGACCTCCGGACTGTCATGTGACCGCTGTCAAATGGTGCCTCACTCTATATACCTCTGGCTTTCTCCTCTCATGTCACAACGCCTTGGTTGCATCTCGCATGACACTTGCCAGCTAGCTTCCCTTACCACTACATGTGACCCGTGTGTCCCTAATGTGATTAACAAATATTTTAGTCCACATTTAGCTCTGTGTACCACATCACAAGGGGAACGGAACATAATCCTTTTCTGCACTCCTTTCACATGTGTTTTGTACGCCTCAGATATTAATTTGTTCATTTTTGTGCTTTTTGTGTTATTGTATGTAATAAATGTTTCTATTAATGAATATTAGTCTTTAAAGACATAAAATTAAACTTCACATCCTATGATTATTTCCAAGTGTTTAAAGTATAATCTAATCCTTACAGTTGTGTTTAAATGGCATTTCTATATGCTGATTGATAAAACATTCAATTTACAAAAATTTATCACCTTTTTATATTTTCTCTCAGGATAATGCATTAGAAAATGAGTGTGTATGTAGAGTTTCCTTAAGTCCTCAAATTACAGAAAAATGTTTGATAATTATCTATTTAGAATATATTGCTGGATTAATTATCTTTCAATAATCATCTTACTATTTATGTTTGTTCAATATTGTATAGTTTAGGAAGCACATACATCTTCAAATTTATTTGAAGTGGAATAATTCATGATGATAACTAATCTATCTAATAGTTTTCCATCCATTTAAATACAGGTTTCACAAGCACTGAATTCACACACACAAAAAAAGATAGCTACTGATAGCTGAAAGAAAGTGACATTGTCTTTTAAGGGAGTTTGTTCACAGACTCAGAAGTAAATACAATACACTGTAATTCAAACTCAATCCGCAGAGGCATTTTTGAAATAAAGACATAAAACTTAACCGATTGAACTAATTTGAGAAAGATTGTTTTGTCTAATAATGTCAAATGTGATCTTAATTCCTTTAGTTATATAATTTGTTTGTAAGAGATAGATTGAAGCTTACCCAAGAATAGTGATGCTTAAGTCTTGTGAGAACACAGACACTTGTGTAGCCTTTATGTCTATTCACTCCAACTGTCTTTGTCTTTGGCTCGTCAAGAATGATAACATTAAAAATCAACTCATTTCATATGATGTCGCTATATTTTTCCCCATGAAATATCACTTTCAAAGTATGTGGATTGTAACTCATACCAGGGAATGTATCAAATTTACTACCTATGTCGATACCTTTGCACAATTCTCTGTGTGTGTATGTGTTATTAAGAGTGAGTAAATAATTGGTATAGAAAAGAGAGAGAGACGGTAGATGGTTTACCTGAAATTGAGGGCCAGGGTCAGTATGCTCGACAGGACAAAGTTATTCTTTTCAGAGGTGTTAGCCTCCTTAATCAGGCAAGGCCCATTGTGCTGTATCAGCTTGTGCAGCCGGCCTGTACACAGGGCACTCATCTCCTGAGAAAAGGAGGCTAACGTCTCTGAAAATTTGAAGAACTTCCTCTTGTTAATATACGGAGTGTGTGTGTGTGTATGTATATATATACCTGGCCAGCTCAAAGTTCAGACCTTCTTTCCTGGCGAAGGGATCTCAGGCACTTGAAAAACTGCAATATTATTTTCTGCTCAGTAGGAAAGATACTTTATTACTTATTACATTTCTTAAATGATTGATTTAATGTACACAGGAATTGTGCATACAATTTTTATTTGTTCCCTTTATCTTGATTTCAAATTATTCTATATTATTTGAAGAAGAACAATTGTTCTATAATTTTACTTAAATAGAGTGTTAGGAACACAAAAAATAAGTCTTCTGTTTTAACAATGTCTATTTACATTCTCATTTTATTTCCATTTTTTCATGTTCAGTATGTGACGAGGTTATATATGTGTGTTCTTGAAAGCAATAACAATAGCAATGTAATGCATTTTTTCTTAGTATTTTTTTTAAAAAAAGGTTTCTTCACTTGTAAGGTAAGCTTTTGTTATCAGCATTGTCTTTTTAAGTGTATTCTGTATTACACAAAAGCATAAGTTCTCAATGTTTTCCCTGTTTCATACTGATGTAACATAAGTGCAGCATGATACCATTTGCTGCTGTATCTCAAATCTTTAGCTAAAAACAAATATTCCACAAATTCCATTATATCTGGTGCACCTAGCTTTAGCTTCACATCAGTAAGTTGTTTTAAGCAGTCAACTCTGGCTCAATTTAGGCTCAACTTATTTTCAAAGTGTATGCTTCAATACCATAATTTGTTTCTGTGCTTAATGGTCTGGTGAAAGGTTACTGGGACATTTTACTGTGATGTTATCTTTAAGTGTGTGTGTGCGCTATAACAATTTGTGAAAAATAGATATTTATTTCTTGTAATATATATATATATATATATATATATATATATATATATACAGGCTTTCTTTCATATATTTGCTTTCAACTGTTGCTATGCTATATGTTAAAATTAATTCACTGTACAATATGGGCACATTTAGTAATATCTCAAGAATATTTTTATCAATTTTAGTTTGTTACTGTGATGCATTTCTTACTTAAAATGAGTAGATAATTCCATACTGAGTGTATAAAACTTTGCTAAGAGATATATAATTACCATTCATGTTTGAGACTCATAAAATAAAAAAATAGTAGATATTGTAGGAAGCGTAAAATAACTTTTATCCTATTTTGTAATTATGAAAATAATGCAGATACATTATAATTGATTCAGATTAGGAAAAAGATGTAGAGAATGTGATTTATCTGAAGGTTAAAAATCTATTAAACAAAGTAGATCATTTTGGGACTTATTTCCTTCTAACATAAGTCTGTAGGCCTGTTTCACTTGACTACAGACTTTAAATATTATTTTTACTTAACTTTGTGTTTATTGATTAACTTTCTCAGTTGTAATATTGACACGTTGAACAATATATCAATCAACATTTTTGTTTCAACATGTCTATCTACTTGTTGATCTAAGTAATGCAACACTAAATTATTTGTTTTTACATTGATGTACATATGCTGTACATATGATATATATTATTTTGTGTGGGGTTGCATTGCATAACTGTAGCACATTGAATGTTAATATCTTATCAAAGTTGTCATTTTTGTTTGAATTATTTAAAAATAGTTGTAAGATTATGTAAAATCTAATTACATCTGGTATTTTGTTTATTATTAATGAATTTATGTTGGGAAATATAAAGTTTGGAAGTGCACCGGGAAATAATTGTATACCATTTCTATTCATTTATTGGGGGATTTTAGTATGTGAATTTAAATACATCATGGTACTGTAATACTTGAATGTGAATTTTGAAGCATACATCTGAATAAATAACCTGTTATTCACTTTTCATTATGTACAAAAACATTGTCGATTAACTTGTTTCTGTGTTCATTTAAACTTTTAAATTCCTCGTTTCAACAAAAGTGATTGTAACACTAATAAAATGCATTCAGTTTTGAATGGTTATTTATTAAATGAAGGTCATTGCTTCTATTTAACTTAATGAACCAAATTTTGATTTCATTGCACCCTAAAGCTAATGTATACATCATTACAGAACCTAATTAAAATATTACATAATATATTAACTCTCTTTCAATTGGTTCTTTCTCATCTTGCAATTATTATATATCATTGAGCACTCACTAAATGCAGTGTTTTTGTTTGTTTTAAAAATATTTTAGGAGATAACAATGGAATGACCTCAGAGTATGTGAGGCAGGAACTGAGGACCAAGGTTGCAGCCCGAACACAGCAACAATCAAATGGCAACAGTCAGCAAAGGCAGCTTCAGCTAGGTCCCGGCCAAGCTGTTTCCACAGCTGATCTAGAGGCCCTTGGGCTTATTTGTGAAATGCCTCCAGGTACGAACTTCATACCCTTTCCTTTTGATTCAATGGTGTTCCATTAAGTAATTTGTCTTAGTTTTTTTTATATAAATATTTAGTGATACCAAGTTTGATAGAATTTTGAATATAATAGGTAAATAATATGGCATAAAACAAGCAATGAATATATTACCATTCTATGTTTCCATGAGAAGATTTTTGTGTTTCTTATTTGCATTACTTTCATGAAGATCTTTACACAATTCATATAATTACTGATTCAATCCATATTACCACAAAGTGTTAAAGTAACAGTGTCTCTGGGATTGAACTTAATGAATGTTTTTGTTAACTTTGTATGTATTCTTGGAAGTGTGTAGCAGATATGAGAGATATTTGATATCTGCAATTCTCTTAATTATTTTTACTATCTTCATCTACTAATGTTTTAAAGTGGCACTTTCAATTTTAATGTTCCCAACTGTTGGGATTGATTCAGGTTCTTATTATTTAGTTTGAAAGTGGTTTGGGAGACTATTTTTGATAGTTACATATAGTTTTGAAATTTGTTGAAAATGGTGTGACAATACTGTTATAAGTATTTTCGGGGTATTCCAAGTGCTTTGAAAAGAGGAAGAAGAGATGACTAAAGAGAGGAAGAACCAAGGAAAATAGTACATACACAAAAGAATGAAAACTGAACAATAATGATGGATACTAAATATTGAGATAGCTGCCTTGCCAAATTTAGTGGGTGTTTTGAAATTTGTATTGTTCTGAGAGTAAGCTCTGAATTTTATTCTATCCCTGATGGTTAACAGTTTCTTTTACTATGTGAAACATTGTAGTAATCAATACTTTCATTCTATATTAACCTCGTTATCTTCTTTTGGATGATTTATTACTTTGTCGCTATCAACTTTGCTCAATAAACCCATCTGTCATGTTTCTTGTACCTCTGCCCATTTGGTTTCTCCCTTTTCTTGTTGATTTTTTCTCTCTTGTAAATCTACAGTTTTTCTTTGTTCTTACTCTTTTCTCATCTCTTCTTTACTCGGACAATAGAATGGCCAAAAAATACTTATATTACAATAGAATATAATTTGTTCATCCTTGATATTGGACATGTCAATAATAAAGTCTTTAAATTTTGCTAGCTGTCAGTTAGTTGTTCATCTTGTGCAATTCTTGGTCTACCTATACAACTATACAAAAGTCTGATCTACTTTGGACTTTCATAAAAAATATATAATAATGTAACAACAATAATGTATTGAGTTTAATTTTTGTAGTTATAATATATGACTTATTATCTCGGCAATGGATAGTCTAAAAGCAGTTTTATGATTTCCAAAATTTCGTTTAGCCTGTTCTCAATTTTATTTAGACATTTACCACTATTAGGTCACATGCTAAATCATGCAATGGGATATATGAATAATATTAATTTTTACTGGTCATGAGGTTTATTGGTGGAAATACCCTAAATGAATGATATGAGAAAATATTTATTTTCCTTCCAGCCAATATTTTTACTTAATTCTTGGGCTACCATGATCAGCTTGGTACATTTGTGTCATAAATTTAATCAGTCATCTTATACCGTGATGTAACATTTTTATTTATAAAAGTTTACTGCGGCTAGTTACATACTGATGAACTAAGTTCATATAGACTACAACAGTACTCGAGACCATTTATTACTGGATAAATTAATTTAAACAGGGTCATATGACAACTTAATTAGATCCGCGACACTCGGTACCCATGATTAGGGATTTTTTTCTGAAGAAATTGACCATAAGAGGTGGGTGGGTATGCAGAAAGATTTGCTTATGAAAAAGCTGAGTAATTCAGGATGAATATTTGTTGTAGAATAATCTGAAGGAATTTTGGTGATGTTTTATGACTTTAACACTGTCAAATGACCGTTTTTGAAATTTCGTTTAAAATTTCTCGTATGCAACGTTACTGTATCACCATGTAGCTTATTGACTTTTCCTATAATATACATACAACCCATTTTTCAATATTCACAACTTTATTGTTTACTTTCTGAAAAAAATTCATAGCATGTTCGTCTACCACGTACGGTTATTTAACCTTTTGAAAAATTCCTGTTATTTATGTCTATATTCTTCAGAAAGCACGCCCCTGAAATTGTTTTACGAGTATGCAATGTAATTGTGGATCTACAGTGTAGTTTTTACTTTATCATTTGTATATTCATCTCCAAAAATGTCGAAACATTCGAGGAATATCAATTTATTAGACAAAATAAATAATATCGACGAGGATTGTTCGGAAGATGATCAAGAAGTTTCTGATATTGATAATTATACAGCAGAAAATAATTCTGACTTATTTGACAGCGATACGGGCGAAGAGAATGTTTTGAATATACGAAGAGGACAAAAAAGAGAGAGATTTATAGTTAGTTCCAAAAGTGAAAATGAGGAAGAGATTGAAGCTGCTATGGACGGAACTGTTTGGTAAAAATAAAAGAAGGGCAGGGTCTAATTGTGGAAGAGCACCAATTTATAATATTTTCAAGGAAATATCAGGACCGACACGATACGCTAAATGAAATATTATAAAAGACAGAGTTGAGTCAGCATTTTCCTTGGTTATTGATCATAACATGATTGAACATGAAGGATGTATCATATTTATGGAACACAAAATGGGGTCCGTCATTTTTCTCGACAACTATGAGCCGAAATGACTTCACAGAAATCGTGAGATTTATTCAGTTTGACAACAAAAATCAACTAAGGCAACGCTTACAAAACGATAAGTTTTGGTACAAATTTATCGAAAATGGTCAAAACTGTTATAAATCAGGAGCATATCTTGCTATAGATGAACAATTGTTTCCTACAAAAGCACGTTGTAGATTTACTCGATACATGCCCAACAAACCGGATAAATTTGGCATAAAATTCTGGTTAGCTTCTGATGTAAGTAGTAAGTATATAGTAAATGGCTTTCCATATTTAAGAAAAGATTAAGGGAAAGAATCATTGGTCCCACTTGGGAAGTTTGTAACTTTGAAATTAGCAGAACCATATATGGGTCATGGGAGAAATATAACAGCTGACAATTTTTTTACAAGCGTGTCATTAGCGAGTAAACTTAATTCCAAAATCTATGTGTGATACTATTGAAAAGGATTTTGATTCACTAAGAGCGGCACAATCAGCAAAAAAACCTACGCTTGTTGGAACTATCCACAGAAATAAAAGAGAGGTATTATTTCAAATGGCAGAAGAGCTTTGGACTGAATATCAGAAGGAGAGACAGCTAAGCAAAGAATGGTCATCAAAAACAATAATAAACACAGCTACAGATTCTTCTGGACAGAAATCTTGTCAAATAAGATATTGTAAAGTCAATGAGACTAACAAAATTTGTATAAAATGTGGAAAATGTGCAATACAAAATGCTGTAATTTGTAAAAAAATGTGCTGAAAATGCATAAAGGTAAATAAAACTTCCTAAATAGAAAAGCGGAGAGCGGGTTTTTATTGTAGCACCAGAAAAATTGTTTACTAGCCAATTGGCTAAAATCTCTTTCTATATTAAGATACATATGTTTTTTTGAAGCGGTCATTTGACCACTCATGGTAGGATTAGGTATACATTAAATGTTGGTAGGTCTAGTGTTAAACCAAACATAGAATTGACCATGGAGATAAAAAAGCAATCAACACAATGTGTTTTGAGAAGAAAAATTACAAAATAAGAAAACGGATATTATTTTTATTGGGAAAGGATGGGAAGATTTGTTTCAACATGATTTAATGTATGGAAAAGTGTATAAAGTGACCAGGATTACTGCTTCTCCGCCAATCAACCTACACATGCTTAACACGCCAATCACATGACACAGGCATCAGAATAATTACCCACCCTTTCAATTGTATAGATTCATGACTGACTTTTTTTCTGCTTTCTAATGCTGAAAATTAGTTTGTGCTGAAGAGTGGAACCAAAAATTTAAACTAAGTTATCTTTGCTGTAATCAATTATAAACAGGTTTAAACAATTTTTTTTCTGAGAGAATAAATTCTTTAAACATCACTGTATAAATGTATTAATCTCAGTAAAGTTATGTTTAAATCTGTCTTATAAAAAGAAATAACTTTTTAATAAATTTCAATTTTTTAAAATTTTGTCCGAATTTTTCAGTAATTATCAAGTCATATTCAATTTGTCCAAAATATTTGTTCCGTCATAATTTCATTTAAATATTGAGTTCATTGGTTTTTCTAGTTAGGTCAATATTTGTTATCAATATATTAGATGCATATCCTGTAACACAATATGACACATCTGTGGTTTGAGGAACATCCATCTTTAATAAAGTATATGTCAGAACATTGTAAATTATTTATAGAAATATTGTAACAAATTAAACACCATTAATCAAAAATAAAAGTTTAATTAAATATAGAAATGTAAATTATGTTTGGGTTCACACTCTGTGAATGACCTTTGTTGTTGAATTAGTTTAATTTAGAATATCTTTCTTTAAACAGACTACCTACTCATCATAAACAATTCATCTGAAAACAAATATTGTTTTATATTTTGTGTGCATACAATTATTAGTCATAAAATAGAAGTATTTTATAGAAATGAGAGTTTTTTAAAAAATACTTAAACTCAGCATTATGTTAGTTTTTACTATGGTGAGAGAAATGATATTGCTTTACATATGTTTCTAAATCACACATTATCAACTTCTGACATGTTGGAGTTGAGATAGTGTGTGGCCAGTGTGATGATTCTCTGTTGCAATGTTTGAAATTCCCTTTGAATTAATTTCAGTGATGCTTAAATATGATAAGAATTCATCACTCTAATGTGTCCAACATGTAATTGCAGTAAATAGTATACTTTTGTGTTGTATTGAAATATCACTATAGTATTACAGGGAAAATACCTTTCTATTTACTAATCAATTGTGATCCTCTGTGTATATGTAGATATTTGTGAATGTATGTGATCATTTTGTAATATTATCTTTACCTAACCATAATATGGAATTATAGTTGTGATAATCTATTTCTTTATTACTTTATTTACCTAACCATAATATGGAATTATAGTTGCAATCATTATTTCTTTATTACTTCATTTTTGTGTTGTTTTTGTTCCAATCATGTTATGTAGCATAATTTTGTGTGTTCAGTTTTGTAAGTAATTCAAGTAAAAATTTTAAGTTTCCAAACTCATTAAGTTCACATTCTAATGCTGCATTTTTACTACTGCTATTTATAAAGTAACTCTTTATTTTATTATAAACATTATACTAACTATCCATATTCCTTCTTCATTTTTTTAATTTTAATTTTGATTTTCATTACTCTTTTGGATAAATAATTCTTCTACAACAGCTAATTAACACACAAGACTTGGCAATGGTAATTGCATTAATATCTGATGTATGATACAATATAGAGCCTCTTTCTCAAGAATTGGTGAAATTTCAGCATAATGCAAATTGTGTGTGAAGAAAATGTAATATCAAAGGTCAAGTGCCCCACTGGTGTTACGAGATTGTGCACTACCCTCACTACCCATTAACAAATTCATGTGATCCTGTTATTGGACACAATGCTTAGCAATGTAGTTGAAAGAGCCTATGATCTTGGTATTACATTTTTGTTGTGTAGACTATTGTTTATAGCAATTATTGTTGTTTTGGAATCGGGTGAATCAAAAATTAATACTTGTTTTTAAATAAAACGTTCTTGAGAGAGAGAGAGAGAGAGAGAGAGATATTGGTGGCTTTTTGTGTTGTAATTGTTGGCACACAAAAGTTAATTCCAGCTTTTGATTTCAATCAATGTTCTTTAATCTACAGTTGAATAGAGAGATGACCTACAGCTGATGAAAGGAATAAAATTCACACACACACAAATGATAGGGATATTTATTATTAAGTGATGTAAGTCACATTTGATAATTGGATAGTGAGGGAATATTGGAATATAGGACATACACTCTGAAGAAATCATATGCTTATATAAATATATATATAATATTAGTAAGGATATGACATTGACAAAAATAATTGTAATATTGGTATGGCTTTTCTGAAAGTGAAGTGCAGTGTCGCCATAAGGAACTGAACGTTGTTCTTCAAATTTTCGGAGGCTCTCAGCCTCCTCCTTCAGGAAGGAGTGTTCCACCATTCCATGCACCGGCCGGCTGTGGACTGGCCTCACAGAATGGTGTATACACACACACACACAGTTATGAAATTTAATTTGGTGACAAGGTCACATGGGATCATGTATAGTGAGGAAAGATGTAAATAAACAAGAGAGGTTGGAATATGCTTTAAATGAAAGCATATACTCTAGTGTAGAAATGCACACTTAGAAAAGCGTATATTTATATATTAAATAATTAAAATAGCACATTAGTGAGAAAAATTTTAATTATTCAATTTAAAACAATTGTGTCAAACACCACATTTCGTCCCTGATTTCTACCTCTTCAGGTGTATAGATTCATTTAAAATTTATTAAAACCAAATTTTATTTGAAAAATTTCTAACTTGGCATGCCCGTATATACATACAGAGGGGCCCAAAAAAATGTATCCACTGGTTAACAGTCCATAACTTGCAAACTTATTGACAAAGTTGTCTCATTTTTTGGTAGTGTAATAGTTTGTAGTTCTGCCAATCGCCACACAAACGTTGCATTGCGTTTTTTTGTCAGAGTACAGTCGCCAGGTAGTTAGTGTTTTATTGTTAGTTGTACCTGTTACTCGAGTAAACATGGCTGGCGTAAGGCTTACATTTGATGAAAGGAAGTCTGTTTTTAAAGTGGTATTTTAAATACGAAAACATTAATGAGGTTCAACGGCAATGGCGAAATGTGTATCAAACAGAGCCACCGACATGTTTAATGATTCGTCGCATTCGAGACAAATTTGAAGCCGAATGCTGTGTTAAAGATGTACACAAACAACGATCTGGACAACACGTAACAGTAACAAGTCCCATCTTGTGTTACAATTCACCCGCTCACCACAGAAGTCTGTGTGTCCGTGAAACTGGAGTAAGTCGCTCAAGTGTTCAGCAAAGTGGAAGTGCTACATCCCAAGATTGGTACACGCAATGAACGAGGACGATTCAGATGGAGTACAGCGAGTGGTTTAATAACATGGTGCGCAACGATGAAGAGCTTGTGGAGATGATAGTGTGGTCTGATGAGGCACAGTTCAAACTCAATGGTACAGTAAATCGCCACAATTGCATCTGCTGAGCCGCCGAAAATCCAAACGTCCATGTAGACAAAGCCAGGAGTAAATGTGTGGTGTGGGTTGTCTTACCGGGGCCATTCTTCTTTGACGGTACAGTTACCGGTGAGTTGTACCTTCAGAAGCTTCAAACATCTCTTTTACCTGCCATCCAAGACTTGTATGGAGACGAAAGATTTTACTTTCAACAAGATGGTGCCCCAGCCCACTACCACAATCGTGTTAGGGCTTATCTCGACGAAAATCTACCAGGAAGATGGATAGGCCGTAGAGGTGCTGTAGGGTATCCACCACGTTCCCTCTGGACTTTTACCTGTGGGGAACACTAAAGGACGTCGTTTATCGACAAAAGCCACGCACATTGGATGAACTTGAGAATCCATCGTACTTTAATGTGCAAATATCCAACTGAACACGTTGCAGTCAGTAGTTCGTGCTGCAGTTCGGCGACATCGTTTGTGTGTGGATGTTAATGGTGACCATTTCGAACACCTACAGTTATA